>JAHNEJ010002324.1:0-135074 GCA_022559845.1 Amorphophallus konjac | reverse complement strand
GGGAGAGGATAAAAATTACCAAAAGAAAACTCTTCCCATCACCTCCTGTCATGGGCTATTTTAAGGGAAAGTTAGGTTAATGGGGGGTGGAGAATTATATCAAAAAGAGATGGATGGCTGAGATTTAGGTAGAAGATGATGCATGGGGAAAGGAAAAGGAGGTGGGGCACCCCATTTCTTGGACTTTGGGCACCCTCTTTCTAACTTTGAATCTCATTTTCAAACATTGAATGTCCTTTTCCTCCTTTTCAAACTTAAACTTTGAATTCTTCCTTTTTAAACTTTGAATTCAAAATTTTGAACTTTCTTTTTCCCTCTAACCAAAATATTTGAATTCTTTATTTCACTTGGTCAAAGTGGTGATGACAGTTTTACCCCCTGCTTCTTTTACAATTACCTTCGGTGTCCTGAACACACATAATTATGACTTAGTCCAGAAAAATTTCCATAATGTGCACATGAATCTCAATTGCTCATTTTTATGCAATGGATAATTAATGTTCATGACCCTCAACTCCATTTTATTAAATAAAATCACTAAATTAATTAATTTACGTGAAAGATCCAATCTACATGCGAAGTTGAGATTAACGATAGAACATGCATAATTACCAAATTATATGCACATAAAATGGTGTACATGCGATGAATTGCCATAGAAAATGGACACTTATCAGTCCTCGGGGCCAACATGGGAGCTATATGTCGACAGATCGTCCTGTGCCACCGGTAGCGGAGCAGGACTAGTTCTACTGTCACCGGAGGGGATAGAATTACAATACGCCTTCCGCTTCAACTTCCCTACCACAAACAATGTGGCCGAGTATGAGGTGCGCCTCTCGGGGCTGCGAATGGTGAAGCACCTGGGGGAGACCAGTACACGAGCATACAACGATTCCATGCTCGTCGCCAACCAAGTCAAGGGGGAGTTTGAAGCACGCGAGCCGGCTATGATCAAGTATCTTGAAAAGGCTAAAGCGGCAGCCATGGAGTTCTCCCATTTCGAGATGGTCCACATTCCTAGGGAGGGAGAATGTCTGAGCAGACGCTTTATCCTGCCTGGCATCGGCCACTTAACGGTCTCCACTCCAGGCCCATCTTGTCGAGGAATTATCAACACCGAGCATAGAAGAATCGACACCCCAGGTGAACACCATTGACTATGAACCCTCGTGGATGGATCCCCTCTTGGACTTTCTCCTACGACAACAACTCCCAGCCAACCACGCCGAGGCCCTCCGCACGCGAGCATGAGCGCGCATTTCACATTGGTCGACGGTCGTCTATATCGACGATCTCTCTCAGCTCCGTTGCTGAAGTGCTTATTCCCCACTGAAGCCAAGCAAGCCGTACAGGGGGTACACAAAGGGCTTTGCGGAAAGTCACATAGGAGGGCGAGCACTCGCACGGACACTAATCCGACAAGGATATTGGTGGCCTACTCTACAACAAGACAGCCGCGATTACGCCTAGAGGTGCGCTCAATGCCAAAAGTTCTCCAACCTACACCACCAGCCAGCGACAAGCTACACGCCCTGATGGAGCCTCGCCCATTTGCTCGGTGGGGGGTGGACAATTGGGTCCCTTCCCCGAGGCTCAAGGGAGGAAAAAGTTTCTCATAGTCGTCATCGACTACTTCACCAAATGTGTCGACAAGGCAGAACCATTAGGAAAGATCAACGAGCGAACACATGGAAGTTTGTGCTGCAGAGCGTTATTTGTCGGTTTGGGATCCCACGAGTCCTCACAACCGACAACGGCAGACAGTTCACAAGCACTGCTTTCGAGAAAAAGTGCTCGGAACTGGGGATTTGGAACCACTACACCTCAGTGGTACATCCCCAGGCAAATGGGTTAGTGGAGAACGCCAACAGGACGCTCCTTCATGGCATTAAGACCCGCCTGGAACAAGCAGGCGAATTCATGGGTAGATTCCATTCCGAGCATACTATGGGCACACCGACCACCGCTAGGGCTGCCACCGGAGAAACTCCATTCCACCTCGCATACGGAGCAGAGGCAGTCATACCAGTGAGATATCCGACCCATCCCTACTAGTTGGACAGTTCTACGAAGCCAGAAACAACCAGGCGATGCGGAAAAACCTAGACCTACTGGAAGAGGACAGAGAGCATGCCCAGCTAAGGTTCATAGCCTATCAGCAGAAGCTGGCCCAGTACTACAATGCTAGCATCAAAGAACAACAATTCCTCCCCAAAGACCTGGTGCTATAGTGAACAAGCGTGGCAGACCCTAGGGCGGCCATGGGAAAGCTAGCACCAAATTGGGAAGGCCCGTACAGAGTAGCAGAAGTGCTCAGCAAAAGAGCATACATGATAACGACGCTGGAGGGGCGAGAGGTACCTAGGACATGGAATTATGTAAATCTCAGAATTTTTTATCAATAAGTCCTTCTACAACAGATTCCTTCATTAGGATAAGAAAAGCGTCGCCAACTATGTTCAATCAAGGTGGCTTCCAAGCCCCCTAGAGGCGAGCACCCTACCCCTCTCAGAAACGAAGGTGACTTAAGTCTCCTAGAGTGAAGCACTTAGGCTCCCTCATAAATCAAGGTGGCTTCCAAGCCCCTCAGATGGCGAGCACCCCCGCTCCTCTCAGAAACGAAGGTGACTCCTAAGTCCCCTAGAGGCAAGCTCCGCTCCCTCAGAAATCATGGTGGCTCACGAGCCCACAAGAGGTGAGCATCGCTCCCTCAGAAACCATGAGGGCTTATAAGCTCCTGGAGGCGAGCACCGCTCCCTCAGAAATCATGGTGGCTCACGAGCCCACAAGAGGTGAACACCGCTCCCTCAGAAATCATGGTGGCTTACGAGCCCCCAAGATGAGCACCGCTCCCTCAGGAATCATGTGGCTCACGAGCCCCCAAGAGGTGAGCACCGGTCCCTTGGAAATTATGGTGGCTTACGAGCCCCCAAGAGGCGAGCACTGCTCCCTCAGAAATCATGGTGGCTCACGAGCCCCCAAAAGGCGAGCGATCGAGCTCCCTCCAAAATAGTGGCAGTGGTCAGGTCATCAAGGGATAGCGGGTAATAATCTCATAGAAGATGTATGCTCCCCTCCACCAATGGATCAAGGCAAACGAGAGCCTTAACTTCCCATGCGCACGCGCGTCAAAGGTAAAATCCATTCGCTCTTGTAAGTTTGCCACACTCCAAGACCACACGCCAAAACACATACAACCCATATATGGATACAAAATCCCCACTTTCAAAGTGGCAAGCACGCACCACAAGACAAGAAGAAGATGGTGAAAGAAAAAAATTTATTCATAAGCGAGGGGGGTTACAAAGAGGTTGATCGTCCCTCTTGGGACGGAACCTGTCAGGTTCAAGGGACATGACCCCCTTGTTGCTATAGAAGTGATTGACCTTCTCCAAGGCCTCCCGCCAGCCATTAGATATCCTCGCTTATACTCTTTGGTGGCCCCACTTTCGCTGCTCTCCCCCGACGGCCCGGCCACGGCGTTGGCAATGCCTCTTACCTGAGGCACAGACTCTTGCGTGGGGACTCGTGCGGTGAGACCTCATCGTCCGACAGAGGAACCAGACTTCTCCGATGACATACTGCCAGGCTTCTTCCTAGCAACTCAGCGAACCCAAGATGGCCTGAAGGCTCAACGAGGGGTGCTACTTATAGAAAGGAGTGAAGTAAGGAGGGAAGCTTGCCACCTCTTCAACTTTGTACAAATCAAAGCGGCGGATCCCAAAGATTGCGCCCTCTCAGAGTAACTTCTGAGGTGCCGCTCCGTATCCCCAGGAGGTTTCAAGGCAAAAAGAAAAAGCAAGGTACATAGCAGACTCCAGAGGCCTCAGAAGTTGCGAAGGAAAAGAAAGTCTTCATTTCAAACAGAAAAAGCTTACAAGATAGGGGATGATCGCCCCTGGGTACCCAACACAAAGTGTAGTAAAAAGAAAAACAAAGAAAAATGGCGAGCACCCTCTCAAGAGCTCGCCCAAGGGCACATCGTGTGACCCCTCATCTTCGGGCACGCATCGACAGTAGTGTCTGGAGGCGGTGGGTCACTGGTAGAGTCTGCCAGATCCTCCTCTACTGATGAGCCGCCCCCAGTTGCCCGCCTGCCAGTGCTCGTCTCTGGCGCATGCTCCTCGGTACTCGGCTCCTCATCGCCAAGCTCGTCCTCGCCACCACTCTCCTCAGGGCCAAATGGCGTTAGCGGGGGATTAAGGGAGGGCACCGGGACACCCAAACTCTTGGCTGCGGCCTGGAGAGTAGCCGTCCAACCCTCCTGGAAGCCACGATCTCGAACCGGACCACCTCTAGAGCCACTGCGTTCAACTCAGTTTGATAGGCTGGGGACGAATGGAAAGACTCCACCACCTCCACGCCAATAGCGTGCATCGACATGCGCAAGTTTTTTACCTGCGCCTTCACCTCCCGGGCACGGAGCTCAGCGGCGTCAGCCTAGGCCCCAACCTAAATGATTGAGCTTCAGCCGCCTCGGCCCGAACGTGGTAAAGTCCCGATCCCGCTCCGCCTCAGCGAGGGCCCGCTCCTGCTGCTCAAGCTGTCCTCGAAGCTCGTCAACCTCAACCTCGCATGCCGCTTGCCGCTCCTTGAGATTGTCACACTGAGCCGCCAGCCCCGCCAGCGCGGCCTGGCTGACCTCCAACTCTCGCGCGACGCCAAAAAAGTGGTACCACCACAAGCCAAGCACCCTGGCAAACAAGACTAAGTTCTTCGCCGTCAGGTCAACTAGCTCATTATGAGCCCCGAAGCCAAATTTCCCAGTCCAATCCCGCGGTTGCATGGCCTTGTCCATGAAGTTAGCCACCTCCGTCCGAAGAGTAGACTTGAAGATGGGTGCTTCCGGTGGCAAAAAGAGGGGGCCTGAGGGCGCGACGGATGGCAGGAGGCGAGCCCTCACCTCCTCCCAGCTGAGCGACGCATCTTCCAGGGCAGGGGTCTTGCCCTTGTCACCAACCTACTCGGCAGGGATTGAGGAGGGTGGAGCAGTAAATGGCGCCTCGGAAGGCAGTGGTGCCGGTGGAGCCACAAGCCGGGGAGAGGGAGCCCTATAGCCCACCTCGAAGGTAGCTCTCCTCCTCTTCCTCTGGTGACGTTGGCTGTCCAGCGCCGCTAGCTCATCCAGGTTCACCTTGATACGCCCCCGCCAGGCATGGTGGATTCTACTTCGGCGATGGTCGCAACTCCCTTGGAGATGCCCCTCCGAGCACTTGACCCACCACTGACCGTGGGAGCCGCAGTAGGACCCTCTACTGGGAGAGCCGCAGGGGGCGGATATGGCAAGCGCCCCGACGCTAAGGTGACGGGCCTCCTGGGGAGCAGTAATGGTCACCTAGTCAGGAGCCCGGCTCAATATGGTCAATAGGTGAGGCGCGAGCCGCACAAACTCTACTGTCTCATACCCAATTCAAACGACTCCCGCGCCCCTGACAATACAGAAGGGGTTAGTTCAAGAATCAGATAACAGGGCCTGGAGGCGGAATAGCGAAGGCATTACCCTGGGGTAATGGGGGGCAACCCCAGCACTCGGAGTACCGCCGGGTTAGCACGACGTCGGCATTAGGAAGTGGATGGCAAAGGAGGGACGTAATTGCCCTCGACTCCTCTACATTGGAGGTAGGCCGCCTGTCTGCCCTAAGGGGATGGAAACCCCGAAGGAAGCTCTAGTTGCTCGGATGGTCACGGTCCCCGACCTTGGTGATAAAGATATAGCGCTCGGACCAGCGCTTGAGATTGGACACCGCAGAAGTGACTTGGACTAGGACCCGGTCCTTCTGAGCCCGGAAGTAAAAAGATGACGGATCGGCAGGACAACATTGGACGCTGTAAAAATGCCAGAAGAGGAAGTATGTGGGGTCGATCAAGGCTTGGCGGAAAACGTAGATGAAGCCGCACAAGATTGCTACAAGCGGCTACAGCTGAAAAGGATGAATATATACCAAGAGAACTTAAAGAAGAAGAAGAAAGGAGAATGGCATCATCCGTGGATGACAATGGACATGAAGACAGGTCGAGCTATGAGGTTGATGAAGCCCTTCACCAGCAGTAGGAGGGAAAAAGAACTTCCGTGTTCGAAAGACTGACCTTCCCAGGTCGAATGAAAAGAAACGTCTCCAAGCAGAAGAGAACTTTGAAGATTGTTGCATGCAATATGGCCGGTGTGGCCGGAAGATACGGGAGCCTGCCAGAAGAACCCCAAGAGTTGGCCCGATTAGCCGCAAGGCAGGTCCCGAACACTAGAATGAGTACAGCTGCCAGGGAGAGGTTGCAAATAGTTGAAGGAAAATGGGTGATGCCAGAAGAAGTCACTATGATGGCTGTCAATGTGGTGACGACAGAAGAAGGAGAGGAGGTTCTGCTGACCGCCTCGCCCGAGGGCGCTTCCGGGGAGGCAG
Source organism: Amorphophallus konjac (assembly GCA_022559845.1). Lineage (NCBI taxonomy): Eukaryota > Viridiplantae > Streptophyta > Magnoliopsida > Alismatales > Araceae > Amorphophallus > Amorphophallus konjac. The sequence continues at coordinate 128,673 of JAHNEJ010002324.1, read as the reverse complement.
TTGAGGGCACTTCCAACATGACGACCTTAGATCCATCCGTGCTAATGCTACTGCAAAAGTACCAACATGAGATAGAACTCCTAAAAAAGCAGTTGCAGGATAAGAATGAGCAAGAATCAACATCCAAGTAGTCGGAGATGCCAGCTGAATCTTCACGGGGAGGAGCCAATTCGTGCGACTTTTCCCATTATACACTTTGCCCCAGCTGGCTGAACACAGTCAAGTTGCCCCTTCACAACGGGTGCCCCAGCCACTGTTGCCGCCTGTGCTACCCCAGTTGCATCAAGCACCTCTTCTGCGCCTGCCGCCGCAGGCAACCACCCTGACTACCCCATATCTGCAGCCGGCTCATTTCTACCCCGAGCCAGTTGATCCTGCCGCAATGAATCGGCTCATGGTCGAGAAAATGATAGAAATGAAGCTGGCAGAGCGAGGAGAAGGAGAATATGTGGGTTTTGATGCCTACCGGGTCCCCTACCCACCTCACCATGCTACTAAGCGGCTCCCTCTCGGGATCTCTAAGCCGCCAAAATTTGACAAATTCAACGGGCAAGGATCCCCGAAAGAACATATAGCTTATTACATGACCGTCATGGGTGATTAGGCTTCAGACGAGTCATACTTGTTGAAATTCTTCAGGTCCTCTCTGACGGGACTTGCGTTCGAATGGTACTCCAGCCTGCCAGCAGGGTCGATCAGCGACTGGGCAGACATGCAGAAGAAATTCAGAGAACGGTTCCATGTAACCGAAAAAGAAGTCACTGTGGCTGAACTATATGCAACCAGGCAGCGGCCAGATGAGGCAGCTCTTGACTACATTAAGAGGTGGAGAAACCTCGAATGAGATGTAAGCGACCCCCACATCAGGAGGACGCTGTGCAAATTTGCAAACAAAACCTCCGGAGAGAGGTACTAGAGAAAATGATTGGCATGGAGATAAGGTCTTTCGACCGTCTCAACAATGTGGTAGCTGAGATTGAAGCCTTCTTGGCGAAACATTCTTCAACTGCATCCAGTGCTGCCCTGCAGAAAGCAAAGTCAACAGAGCGGCGTCCGACGCCCAAAGAAGCAAATATTGTTGACCTCAAGACATTTGAGCGGCAAAGAGACAAGGACGAAAAGGTAGCTATGCCTCTGCCCGATAAGGCAGAAGAGAAGGAAGATGGTCCCTCGCTCAGGGACAAGATAAAGAAAGCCTACTCCTTCCCCAAGGAAAAGACAAAAGTGCTATTTGACTGGGTCACCTAGTACGATAAAATCACTTTGCTCGAGCCGAAGAGGCCCGAAGACTTAAAGAAGAAAGACAACCCAAGGTTCTGTCCCTATCACCGGATGCTGGGACATCCGATTGAAAACTGCTATATCTTCAAGGACATCTTCAAGTACAAAGTTGATCTCCTGCAACCTCATGAGGTGCAGATGAATCGAGCAGTTGCCAATATGTTGTCTCTGTACTAGGCATTGCCGAAGGGAGTGACAGAGTCTAGCACTCAACATACTTATGAAGAGTGTTTCCTAACGCCTCTAAAGGAACAACAAGGATGGCAACATGTCCCTGTTGAAAGAAAGAAGAAGCCTCTTCCCCGCCCAGCGACAGGGGCGCACATCCTTGGTGTGACGCCACGACTGGTTCCGCCACCTCCAGCGCCGGTTTGGTTAGACCAGCCGATAGTGATTAGAATACCCACTTATAACCGGAGGAAACAAACTCCGCTGACAGTAGATAAAGAAGTCAGCCCAGCAATCCGGCGACTCCAAGCTTACATAAATGGGCTAGAGGAATATGAACAGCCCGAATTGCGGCCATTATTGATAAAGGACCACATCCCGTGGGAGGAGTTGGAGCAGCTTTCCTTAGAACAGAAAGAAGAGCCTAAGAAGGCTAAAGAAGATGACAGCCTATTCTGGGGGCAAGCGCCATCCAGGAAGAAACAGAAGAAGAAAAGAAAGGCCCGTAAAGCCAAGAGGGAGACAGTGTTCTTCTGTAATACTCTCTCAGCCCTCTTCAACTTGCCCGGGGAAGAAGATGATGAGGACATTTGCTTTACACCTACGCCTGAGGCAAGCCAGGCCGAGGCTACAAATGCTGCTCATGCGACCCGCTCAGGTCGGAAATGGGGGAGCCCACCGCCTACCAACCATAACGTCATCTTTAGAGGTGAGCAACCTTACAAGATACCGATGCCAGAGGTCAGGGGAGTCCAGATCCCTCCTCCGCTAGGGTTATACAATCAGGCTGGGGGTAGCAGCAGCACTCCCTCCTTCCTGGAATTCCTGAAGACATCCAGGGGCAAGCAACCATGTCAGGAGGCCGGCCCTTCATCTGGGGGCGTATCCTCTCCACCTCATCAGCCTTTTAGCCAGCAAAAAGAACAAAGGGCCAAGCCAGTGGCGAATACCGAGGGGCAGTCAGGCGACATTGCCACATTACAAGAAGAATCGGACCCAGGGTCCAATGAAGCAGGTCCATCAGGGGCCGTTGCACAAGAATCCTCCAAACCGAGATGGGCGGAGGAGATGAAACTGTCAAATGTTTGGGTCGGAAGCCGGGTAGTGAAGCTGTTAAAAAAGCTCCCGGCAAGGTTCACTGTTTGGGAGATTCTTTCCCTAAGTGAAGAAACCCGGCAGGCAATTATTACTGCCTTACAGACGCCTGCTCAGTATGAAAACTGCCTGGCCGAAACATTGTCGGGGGCGAATGCGACCTTCACTGAGAGGATATGCTGCTACCTATCGTCAGTCACAATAGACCCCTTTATATGAGGGGGCAATTGAACGGCCAGCCGCTAAGCCGGATTCTTATAGACCCGGGTGCAGTTGTCAATATACTGCCTTACAGAATATACCAGAAATATTGTTTTAATGTGCACCTCGATAAAGTCAGGGATATGCGGATCGCCGGCTTTAATCAGAAGTGCGAAGTCCCGCTTGGCGTGGCAGAATTTACTCTTACCATGGCGGATTTCACTACAAGAGTCCAGTTCCATGTCATTAACTCCAATACCACATACAAGGCGCTGCTTCGCCGCCCTTGGTTGCATGAGAGCTTGGTGGTGCCGTCTACATTGCACCAATGCATCAAGTATAATCATGATGGAAAGGAAGAGAGGATATTTGGTGACCTCCACCCGTTCGAGGTTTTCGAATGTCATATGTTGGATGCACCCTTTTATATGGAGCAGTCGCAGAAGACCCCCAAGGCAAAGACTTCCTCCCAATCATCAAAAATGAATTCTGGTGATGATTGGTTTCCCGCCGCCGCTGCCACCAGGCTATATTAACCCCCGAGCAGTATCACACATTGCCTGCACTGGAGATGTGGGCAGAATTGCACCTCCCGCCATAAGTCCGGGTGAATGAACCTGAAGTTGACAAGCATTATGGACACATTAAAGTTTCGGAAGGCCTCACCAAGATGATAGTCAGCCTCGACCACTGCACGGTCATGCCCATCAAGACGCTAGATATAACCCAACCCGAAGGCCCCACCAGTCTACTTTACACAACTGTAGAGCATGCTGCACGGGAAGACACTGATTGTTGCCTCCAGAAGATCTGGAGAATCCCATAGTCCCCATTCAAGGACTGACCTTCACCTTAGACAAGGTGGCAAAGATGTTCATAAAGCAACATGTCCCCTCTCAATAGCCCCAGAAAAGAAGGAAGCCTTCCATAAGCTTTGGTATCCCGCCAATTTGGATAAGGAGCTAAGGCGTGTATCCCAACACCTGGGGCTGGGATTTTCACTGGAAGACTATTACCACAATGGACGTTATGAGGTAGATACCATCTCTATCTTCCCTTTGACAGATGAAGGCTTGCCGGGGGCAACTTATGATGAGTACCCGACAGAAGCTGAACAAGTCCAAGTGCCTCAGCTGCAGGGCCGAGAGACTGAAGTCACCATCGCCTGTAGATGCTGGGAACAGGTTCGCTGCGAAGAAACGCATTACAGCCATATTTGACTCGGCTAACAACAGTGAAGCCGAATATATTGAAGAAGGAGCATCCAGTTACTCCTACGGCCCTCCTCTAGCAATAATGGCAAGATGCCCCCAATCGACTAATGAGGTTGCTGTCACAGTTGATCAAATGAGCCCCGCTGCTGAAGACATAGCCAACCAGGGGCCAGCTAGCCCCACTAGAGGTGCGGTGACCCAAGCCGATGAAGAAGCTGGGCCATCCCCATGTTCGGAGGAGTTGAAATGTCATACCCCTGACTTAACAATGGGCCAGTCCCATCCTGTCAAAGCTAATGGTTGGCCATACGAAAGTACGACTGAAGGGGAGCCGCCAGACGGGCAACCAGCATCACTCTCATCACCCAAGTTGCCATTGTGTGAAGGAATTAGGGGGTATCATAACAAGGACGTCGAGGTCTTAGAACTTGATGATGATATACAAGATTTCATTAATCTTCAGCCAGCACCTCCGAAAATTTAAGATGGAGGCCAAGCCACGATTGATGAATTAATAGAGGTTAACCTGGGGAATGAAGATGACCCCCGGCCTACTTTTCTTATGCCCGGCTCTCTTCAGAAGAGCAGGTATTATACATCCAACTCCTACAGGAGTTCCAGGATTGCTTTGCCTGGAGCTACAAAGAGATGCCAGGACTCAGCCCTGAAGTTTCACAACATGAGTTGGCTATAAATCCAAGGTGGAGCCAGTGAAACAGCCGTCGCGCGTATGAGGCCAGAACTCATCACCCAAATATGCAAAGAAGTTGACAAGCTGATTGATGTAGGCTTTATCGAAGATAATCAATACACCACTTGGCTGGCCAATATTGTGCCTGTCAAGAAGAAGAATGGACAGATCCGGATATGTGTGGATTTCTGAGATCTGAATAAGGCTTGTCCAAAAGATGACTTTTCGGTGCCAATAATGGAAGCCATGATAACGCCACGACCGGTCATTGTTGACACCCATTTTATGACCAATGAGTTCGGTCATCTCCTTATTTATCTTTATGATGCTCTGAGTAATACGCCATTTATTGAGCCATCTTGGTCAGCTCTGAGGCTTATTTCATGGGTCATTCTCCTTGATTGGGTCTCGCTCCTTATTTATTTTTCCGAGGGTTGAAGCTTAGTAGGCCTTCATTTTACCACACCACTATCTCTGGCGGTCTATTGATTGGGCATTTGATGACGTTTGGCAGTTTATCTTAAGGCCGTTTGCTGATGCCAGAGTCCAGAGCCAACATCTTTCTTCAAGCCTTATCCGTTCTTATCCGTTGAGCTCTGGCGATTTATCGTAAGGCCGTTAGAGGCATTATGGCAGTTTTACCTTAGTTAACCGTTTCTTGGCTCCAGAGTCATGTTCACGAAGTTTTCGCCCGTTGGCCTTATCCTCCGAGGGTGGCGGTCTATACTTGGACTGTTAGTTTCAAGTGGTGGTTTATCGTAAGACCGTTTCTGGTGACAGAGAGTCCTGATTTACTGATCTTCCTCTATTGCGCCGTGACCGAAGTAGAGTTTTGATATGGTGATTTCTCTCTTGATGGTGATCCTTAGAAGCTCCCGTTTGTTTCTATGGACTCTTGGGAGTATTATCTTCAAGAGTTTGCTAAGTTTCATCCTTCTTTTTAGTTAGAATCTCTCCAACTCGAGCCTAGGGTTTGAGGGTCTATAAATAGAACCCTTGAGTTCATTGGTTGAGGAGGAGATTTCTGGAGTTTATGTCGAGGTGCTGCCACGTTCTGGAGCGAGTATCCATCAAGGAGAAGTGCTCTACGTCCATTAGCCTTCAAGTCCAGGGAGTATTAAGTTCTAAGGGTTAATAGTGTTGTTTTACCTTCCACGTTCCTAGCATCATTGCACGTTTTTTAAACATCCTCCTATTTTTTCCCACGCCCCATAGGGGTTAAAAAGTCAAACCTCCCAGGTATTCACCCCTTCCTTTTGCATGCACTTTAGTTTATTTGCATTATAGTTAGTACACTTGTCATAGGGCTATATTGGGTTGTTTTTCTGTGCTTCTACACTCTTTTGCAGGTCTATAGGGTTCATAGCACGAGGCCCAACTCTTAGCCGACCGGGGGAGGTGGAGATCCAAGTCCCAACTTGCTGTTTCGTGCTCTTTGGCGGTTGCATTTAGGACGTTTGAGTATCTGTGGTGGCTTATCATAAGTCGTCTATTGCTCAATAGCGGCCTGATATTAGACCGTTTGTGCTCGCAGAGTTCCAGATTTCATCTCCCGTGGGTGGGTGTTTCATCCTCCTCTTTCCAAGGTATTTAGCTTAGCTTTGCTATTTTAATTACCTTGGTGGCGATCACACTTCATTAGTTGGGTATTGTTCATCATTGTCATCTTGCTTGCTCTTCTCTTTACTTCATTTGCTCCACACCTACGGTTTGTGTTATTGTTTTATTCCTTTGCTCCACGCCTCGCGTGTGTTTTATTTTCTTCCTCATGAACATTGATGACATGCCCATGCTTCTGATGTTGGTGATTGTTTGAGTTAGGTTATTACCTGGTCACACACTTTCACATATCTCTCATACCACTATATTCATATCCACACACACCATCACATCACATCATACACAAAAAAACCCACCAACAACCCATTTTTTGGAGATCACGGTGGGACATCTAATGCCAATCGTGTTGAGCTTCTGTTTGACCTAACTGCTATTGATTTGACCCAATTGCCCTTGTGTTTTCCTCGGATTTTCCGTTTAATTTTCTACTATTTTCTGCTCTCTGGTCACCTTGGCGGTCTACTGTTCGGCCGTTTCTGGCTTAAAAGCAGCCTAGAAATAGGCCGTCTTATCTCTCTGGCGGTCTCAGATTAGACCGTTTCTACAGTTACAAGTATGCATCCCGAGGTTGTTATTATTTCTGCTGCAGTTTTTGCTATATTTTTTACTCCCGGGTGCTATCTGATCTCCTCCTCTGTTGTGGCATATCTTATGGTATATACATACATCATTGTTTGCATATTTGGTTGTTAGTTTTTTAGGCTAGAATTTGGCATGCACCCCGGTGCACATAGGATCATTCATATTCATATCATAGTTGCATTTCCTACCTTGGTGTGTGAGCCTCTCGCCTCCATATTCCTTGGGGTCGACTAGGTGATCACATCCGGGACCTCCATAGGTCCCCGCGAGCCATGGATTCTCACTCGGACGTCGGGCCGGTTTTACCTTTCCACCCCTTAGGCTTACATTTTGCATACGTGTGGAATTAACCTTAGTCAACCCAAAGTTTGGACCTTATTCCCATAGGATTCCTATCTTGAGGGAATTATTATTAATTCAAATCATTAAAAGGTCTATTAAAATCCCTAAAATATTTCCCATCATATCAACTTGTGTGACTTGGGTGAAAACTCTCACATTGTTTGTGTTGTTTGGGCTTGTCCAAGCCCATTAGTGGTGTTTGTGTTGCATTCTTTCATCATCCACATGTTTCATTATTGTTAGGCCCATTTAGGTTAGCCCATTTTGTGTGTCCATTGTCTAGTCCATTGTCCCGTGGTCCGTTGTCCATTCGTCTTTACATTAGTGGGTCAGTCCCCTCTTATCCTCAAGCCCATTAAGCCATTGCTTCCTCACTTGTATTTTCCATTGATATCCTTGTATTTAGTCTCCATTTGCCCTCATGGAGCATCATTCCAACCCCTTGTATCATTCCTTTTCCCAACCTTCTTCTTATCCCAACGTGGAATCCTCTTCCCACGGAGGCCCATCTTCCCGTGGTCCCTCTAATCCATCCGAGGAGTAGGCTAATCTCATGGCCCATCATTCAAGCCTTGTTCGCCAAATGGACCCGGCCCAGGCCCAACGTCTTATTGCATCTCATCATCATGGGCCTCCTTCTCTTAATGGGCCTTCTTCTCTCATTAATGGGCCTCATCATCTTAACGGGCCCCATTCTCCTAATGGGCCTTATTTCTCTAATGGGCCTCATTCTTCTTCTCCTTATGTTGTCGGCCCAATGGGTCCTTACGCTCATGCTTCTTCCAGGCCTGCATATCCTTCCACTCCTGGAATGGGTCCTTCTTCTTCTTAGCCCGGATCCTCTTATTCGGCCCAATATCATCATTCTGGTCCATATTCACATCCTCTTGCTCAAGTTGGCCCATATTCTTCTCGATCTCTCCCTACTCAATGTTGTGCCCCTGTAGTTTTTGATGATCTGTAGTTTTGATGATAGCAAACTTATGAGTCACAAGTCTATACATCCATGCATCATTACTCTCTGCATAGTCTGGACAATGAATACAACACAGTCTATATAGTTTATACAGATGGGTCGACGCACCTTCAAGATGGGTCGACACACCAGATGAGCAAGGTCTATTCATTGCATAGCCCTGCAGATTAGCATAGTCTGCACAACGCAAGTGTCGTAGACATAGCAAGTCTGCACAACTCCTTGTTAGCAAGTCTATACATCGCCATAGCTCGTATGCAGAGTCTAGATAGTCTTAACCAAGTCTGTACACTGCCATCTTGCAGCACAGCATAAGTCTATACACTGGTCCATCTCACTGAGTGTCTCAAGTGGACACTAAGTCTATACACTGGACCGTCTCACTTAGCGTCTTTGTGTAAGTCACTCACCACCAAGTCTATACATTATGGCACACAAAGTCTGCACAACACGTTGTCTACAAGTCTGCACATTGCTATAAGCACGCATGCAAAGTCTAGACAGCCATGGGCAAGTCTATCCATCGCATTGCATGCACGCAGGTCTAAGTATGTACACTGGCTACAGCATGCTCTCATAAAGTCTATACATTGCATCTTAGCATGCTTGCACAGCATAAACAAAGTCTGTACATTCATATGTGCATTGTGCATTATGCATTGCTCTTGGCAGAGTCTGTACATCGTTATGCTACCTTGTGCCGTAGCAAGTCTATACATTCTCTATGCTCGATATTTGACGCCCACCAGAAGTGGCGTCACTTCTGAAACAAACGCCTAAGTGTAAGGCGTCTTTTTGTTGAGCATCGCTTCATCAACTCTATACATTGTCTGCTTGCATAACGTTGAGTCTGTACATCACTTGAACACTCATTGCACTCTAACCCTATACATTACTTCATGTATTCCACTCATAACTCTATACACTGCTTCACTCATTGCACGAAGTCTGCACATTGTGTTGCTTTGTTCATACTTTGTTTTGCTAAGTCTACACATTGATGCACGTTTACTTCTGCATATTTGAAGTATGTACATGGCTTAAGCTCTGCATATTTGAAGTCTATACATGGCATAAGCTCTGCATATATGGAGTCTATACATGGCATAAGTCCTGCATATAGGAAGTCTGTACATGGCATAGTCTTGCATATCTGAAGTCTATACAGGCTACAGCACTGCATTTACTAAGTCTGTACAACGCCATGGGTCTGCATACGTAGAGTCTGAACACTGCATAGCTTCGCATTCACAATGTCTGTACATTGCTTCAGCAGTGCCTTCATACAGTCTGTACATCGCTTAAACCTTAAACTGTCAATTCTATTTCGATAGTCTGACAGGGATTCTTTGTAGAGACTGATGACTGGGCACGTGATCCGAGGATAAGGGGAGTGACCAGATTATGACACGTGTACTGAAAGCATGCTGGATGCTGCCACGTGGTCCAAGCCATTGGGCGGGAGATGTGGAGAGCACACGCCCTTCCTGCTGCTGGTATATATATGGAGTTTCTTCCTTCAGAAGAAGCTGATCGAATAGAAGCAGCCAGAGCTAAGAGAAAAGAACAGAGAGTGAGCGCCTGCACGATCCACAGAGAAGAAGAAAAAGAGAGAAGAAGATTCAGAGAGAAGAAGAGAAAGAGAGAAGAGAAGATTGAGAGAGTTGAGTTGAGAGAGTCTTTTCGAAGTCTTGTAAATCAGTCTCTTGGTTCAGATACCAGAGCTGATACTGCTCAATTGAGCTACATTCGTTTTGGTTTTCCATTTCGTTTGTTTCTGTCTTTACTGTTTTCGAAACTCTTTTGTTATCAAGCTGTGAGCCAGCAATTGCAGTGGAGGTTTCCACTGGACAGGTGAAGCTGTAATCCTCAGCAGGCGAGACAGGTCTCGGACGGCTAAGCTGTATCACCCAGCGGTTGCAGAGGATTTGTTCCTCTGGTCGGCAAGCTGTAAAGCCCAGCGAAGCTGTGTATCAGCGGTCTGTTGGCAAGCTGTGAAGCCCAGCTGTTCAAGCTGTGAGTCAGCAGGATCCACATTCCAGTTGGAGTGTGGGGTGGACGTAGATCTCTAGATTGAGATCGAACCACCTTAAAGATCGGTGTCTACTGTGTGATTGCATGTTGTTTGTGTGATTTCATAGTGTTCCTTCTGTCGTTCAACAGTTGCTTGTTTTAATTCCGCATTAGAGTTCAACTGTGTTTTAAAATTAGACATTAGATCTATTCACCCCCCTCTAGATCCACTCTCAGTGGTAATAGACTGCGTCCATCTAACATAACAGTTGGTATCAGAGCCTAACTCTTCTACAGGGACTTACAGCCCGAAGAGGAAGGTACAGATGGATGCTCGAGGGATGATCGCTGAGGACACTCAACCACCAAGCCCCCTTTCTTCGATGGATCTAACTATGCATACTGGAAGAACCGTATGCAAGTATTTTTGAGGGCGAAGGATTATGAGATCTGGAAGGTAGTCAGCAAGGGACCTTATGAGCTGTCCCCTAATGAGGAAGTCTGGACCAAGGAGGAGATCAGAAGGTCTACTCTAAACTGGAGCGCCATAAACGCTATTCAATGCTCTCTGCACCCCACAGAATTTTCTCGAGTATCAGCTTGCAGCTCAGCTAAGGAGATGTGGGATGCACTGGAAGTTATTCATGAAGGGACTTCTCAGGTTAGAGAGACGAAGGCTAATTTCCTTGTGTCAGAATATGAAGCCTTCAAGATGAAGCCAAATGAGACCATCAAGGAGATGTACTCTCGATTAACTATCATCACAAATGGTCTTAGAGGTCTCGGGAAGGCTCAGACAGAATACGATGTAGTGAGGAAGATATTGCGTTCCCTGACTCATGCTTGGCATACTAAAGCTACAGTAATGGAGGAGTCAAGGGATTTGCGAAATACAAGGGCAGATGAGCTAATTGGCTCGCTGATGGCATATGAGATTAATCTGCCAAAGATAGAGGAAGCTGAAAAGAAGAAGAAGCCAATCGCTCTGAAAGCTGGTGCCAGCAAATCAGCAAGTCCAGCAGATCCAGCTCTAGTGGATCATCATCCGAGGAGAGCCTGAATGAACAAGATATAACTCGTACTGAGATGGCAATGATGACCAGAGAGTTCAGGCGGTTCCTCAGGAAAGAAGGAGGACGATTCAGTCAAAAGAAGTATAGTGGCGGCCGAAGGGATAAAAGGTATAAACATAACCCTGCAAAGAAAATTGAAACTAATACTTGTTATCAATGCAGGAAGACAGGCCATCTGAAAGCTGACTGTCCAGAGAATCAGAAATACAAGGACAAGTCAAAGAAGAGGAACACGAAAGGGAAAGCTATGGTGAGTACCTGGAGTGATGAAGATGAAGGCTCCTTGAGCAATACCTCTGACAGTGAAGCCGAATCTGAAAAGCCCATTTGCCTTATGGCAACAAGCTCTGAAGACAGAGAGGAGGATTCAGATGAGGTAACTTCTCGATTCGATAATTTTACTATTGCTGATTGGGTAGATGCCTATCATGAAATAGCTGATAAAGCAGATGACATTAGAAGGGAAAATAGGCATCTAAGAAGAAAGATTAACTCCATGCAAAATGATACAACTCTAACTGATAAAATTGCATGTCTTGAATCTGAGAATAATAAACTCAAACTCACATGTTCTGAATTAGAAGAAATCAAGAATGAGTCAAAAGCCTCTAAAGAAGATAATGAGAGGTTAGAAAAAGAAGCTGATGAATGGAAGTTGAAAATTCAGAAATATGAAAGTGAGATAAAAATTGTGAATGAAAAATATCAAGCTGTCCTAAGTGTGAATACAGAACTGAAAAAATCCATTGAAGACATTCAAAAGGATAATGAGGACAAGCTTAAAACTATTGAGAAAATGACCCAAGGTTCAGATAACCTAAATGCTTTGTTAGGGTCAAAAGTCAACTTCAGAAAAGAGGGCCTTGGATTTAATTCTAGTGCAACAAAAAAGCTTTGGAATGAAAACTATTTCATTTGTCGCACAAAAAGAGAAAGGACCTCTAATCAACATGAAGTCAAACATTTCAGTGAACAAAGCTGTAAATCTGAAAAAGCCCAGTGCTGAGGAGAAGGGCAAACAAAAGCTGAGTGAGCCTAGTAGAGCTAGCACATCCAAGCAAAATCCCAAAGCTCAGTCTCAGGTTAGGGGTCAACCTACACAGTCTTATAAACCACATGTTAAGGTCACCAAGTCTCCACCATCACCACCACCTCTGAAGAAGACCCAATACACACCTATGAATAGGTCAGCAGGGTCCAAGGTGCAGGGGAGGCAGAATGCTTTTAGAGCTCAACCCAAACATTTCTACCAACCTAGAGCCCAGTCCCACTTCTTTGCACAGTCAACCTATCCAAATAGGTCAGGATGGATTAGGACTCAAGGAAGGTTTACAGGTTATGGACATCAGGCTACACAGTCCTATAAACCTTACACTAGAAATTCGGTTAATGGGTATGGCTCTTGGACACCTAGGAACCAACATTTCCACAGCCAGCCCAATGATTACTATGGCCAAAATTTCGTGAATACACCCTGGCCAAGGCACTGGCACAGAAATAATCAATCTGTAAATAATCATGCTAGTGTCAACAAGAAAAAGCATAACAAAAAGAAATCTGGAAAATCCACTGAACAGAACTGTTTCAAACAAATGTGGATTCCTAAAAGTCTGCTTTCTTGTTTTAATTACTTTTCATCTTCTCTGGAGCCCAATCAGTCTTGGGTTCAAACTTCTCTACCTGATTGTGTGTGCAGGTATGCCTGGCAGCCAAGAACAATTTGTGGTACTTGGATAGTGGCTGCTCCAGGCATATGACAGGAGATAAGGCCAAGTTCTGCATGCTGACAGAGAAACAAGGAGGCCTTGTCACCTTTGGTAGCAACACAAAGGGTAAGATTGTTGGGACAGGTAAGGTAGGTAAGTGTACTACCTGTTGCATTGAAGATGTCATGTTGGTTGAAGGTTTAGCATATAATTTACTTAGCATCAGCCAACTATGTGATAAAGGATGCAAAGTTCTTTTTGACTCTCAATGCTGCAAAGTTTTTGAACCTGATTCCGAAACTGTTAAATTTTCTGGTAAAAGGATAAATAACACTTACATGATAGACTTAGATGATATACAACATTCTAACCTATGCCTTACTGCTAGCAGAGAGGACTTAGCATTTTTATGGCATCGTAGGTTAGGCCATGCTAGTTACACTGTATTGCATAAACTGAATAAGCATAGCATGGTTAGAGGACTTCCTGAAGTTTCCTTTAAGAAAGAAAATAAAATCTGTGATGCATGCACTCAGTCAAAGTTAACTAGAAAGTCATTTAAATCTAGAACAGAAAATCTGTCTTCTAAACCCTATGAGCTGATACACATGGACCTTTTTGGGCCAACCAGGTCTGTCAGCTTATCAGGAGGAAGTATGGGTTTGTCATGGTAGATGACTTCTCTAGGTATACTTGGGTATATTTCTTATCACATAAAAGTGATGCATTCTCAGAATTTCAGGAGTTCTGTCTTAAGAAAAACAAAAAATTGAAAGTATTTTAACTGATCATGGAGGCGAGTTTGAAAACTCACAGTTTGATGAATTCTGCAGGTCAAATGGAATTCATCACAAGTACTCCTCACCAAGGACACCCGAGCAGAATGGAGTTGTGGAGAGGAGGAACAGAACCTTGGTGGAGATGGGTCGTACACTCTTGGTTGAAGGTGGTCTGCCAAGGAAGTTCTGGGCTGAAGCAGTAAATACTGCCTGTTATGTAATTAACAGAGCCATGGTAAGACCTTCTACCCAGAAAACACCCTATGAGATCATAAAGGGTAAGAAACCTTCTATTGCTCATTTCAAGGTTTTTGGTTGTAAATGTTTTATTCATATAAATGATAAAAGAGACCTTGATAAATTTGAACCTAAAGGTGAACCAGGAATTTTTCTTGGTTACTCTGAAAACACCCGAGCATATAGAGTGTATAATCTGAATTCCAAAACTGTTGAAGAATCTCCACATATTGTTTTTGATGAATCTTTGGTAAAGTCTAATATTGGTCAATGCAGGAATGAAGACAATGGTGATATTCTGAAAGAAGGGAATCCTGCAGACAAATCCGAAGATGAGGAAGGAAATGAAGAGCTTAATGAAGAAGAGCCTACAGTTCAGGGGGAGGTAAATGAAAATCATGATAATGAAATTGTCAACATTAGATATCTAAAAGATCATCCTGTAGATAATGTGATTGGCAATTTGCATGACCCTCCTAGGACTAGAGGCCACTTAAGAATTCAAAATGAATTGAATGCATATGCATTTGTATCAAATGTAGAACCCAAGTCCATTGACTGTGCTCTTAAGGATGTGCATTGGATTAATGCCATGCATGAAGAGCTCAATCAATTTGACAGGAATAAGGTGTGGCACTTGGTTCCACCTCCTGATCATGAAACAGTCATAGGGACTAAATGGGTATTCAGAAATAAAACTGATGAATCAGGGAATGTCATTAAAAATAAGGCCAGACTTGTAGCTCAGGGGTATAACCAGAATTTGGAATTGACTTTGAAGAGTCTTTTGCCCCTGTAGCCAGGTTAGAAGCTATCAGAATCTTATTGGCTTATGCATGTTCCCTAGGAATAAATCTTCAGCAGATGGATGTAAAATCTGCTTTTCTGAATGGGAAATCAGTGAGGATGTCTATGTGAGGCAGCCTCCTGGCTTTGAATGTTTAGACTTCCCAAATCATGTGTATAAACTTCGAAAAGCTCTCTATGGTCTTAAGCAAGCTCCTAGAGCTTGGTATGACAGGTTGAGCAAATTCCTCACTGATAAGAACTTCACAAGAGGTGTAGTTGATCAAACCCTGTTTACTAAGGTAAGTCATTCAGATATTCTTATCATTCCAATTTATGTGGATGACATTGTCTTTGGGTCAACTAACCCCAAATTGTGTGAGGAATTCTCTCAGATAATGACTAATGAGTTTGAAATGAGCTCAATGGGTGAGCTCAAATTATTTCTTGGACTGCAGGTGACACAGTCAAAAGATGGAACTTTCATCTCTCAGTCCAAGTACATAAGGGATTTATTGAAGAAGTACAAGATGGATAACCTCAAGGAAATAGCTGCTCCAATGGGTACCTCAACCAGTTTAGATGAAGATCCTCAAGGTAAACCAGTGGACCAAAAGCTATATAGAGGTATGATCGGATCCCTTCTATATCTTACAGCATCTAGGCCTGATATTCAATTTACAGTGTGTTTATGCTCTAGATTTCAGGATAGTACTAATGAATCACATCTTAAATCTGTGAAAAGGATTTTTAGGTATTTACTAGGCACCCAAGAGCTAGGTCTTTGGTATCCTACCAAGTGTGAGTTAGAACTTCTAGTCTACACTGATGCAGATTATGCTGGGTGTCTAGTAGAGAGAAAAAACACTAGTGGCTATTGTCAATTCCTTGGTGGCTGTCTAGTATCTTGGGCATCTAAGAAGCAACACAATGTAGCCTTGTTTACAGCTGAGGCTGAATATGTTGCAACTGGTAATTGTGCTGCCCAAGTACTTTGGATCAAGCACCAACTAGATGATTATCAGATAAAACTGGAATGTATTCCAATCTTGTGTGATAATACTAGTGCTATATGCCTTGCTAAAAATCATGTTCATCATTCTAGGACTAAGCATATAGAGATAAAACACCATTTTCTTAGAGATGTTGTAAATAAAAAGGAAATTGAAATGAACTTCATTGAAACTGAAAAATAAATTGCTGATATTTTTACTAAGCCTCTTGGGAATGAAAGGTTTAAATTTCTTAGAAGAGAACTTGGCTTGTGTAAATTCCAGCACAATGAATAAACTCTCTAATGGCTTGAATAAACCTTGTGAATGTTGAATGTTGCAACAGACTCATGATCATGCATGACATTCATATTTTTTTTTGGCATCACACTCATGATCATCATTGCATATCATTTAGTCATGACTGTGTCTAAGCTCTCTCTCATCTAAAACCACATGCATATAGATAGGGGGAGTATTGTTAGAAATTCAGAGTGGTCATCAACTTTATTGAAATCCAAATTCTTTGACCCTGAATGAGTTGAGTCTGACAATATGGCAATATGTTAGTCAGTTCTGATTCCTAAGTAATAGAAAATAGACTTCTTCATTTATAAGAACTTTAATTGCTTGAAGACTGACTTAATGGTTTAAATTTTATAAACTTTAAAGTTTAAAGATTACAATCAGTAAATAAGAAAGCTGAAAATTGATAAAGCTCTCAACCCTTATCTTATTTCATGTCAGACAAAGCCAATTATATCTGAAATCTAAAAACTCATCTAAAATCCTGTTAGAGAAGGCTAAGTATGTGTATTGTCCTTAAACAAGTCATTCTGAAACAAATAAAGGACAGCTAAGAAAGATATTGAAAAACATTAAAAATTAATTGAAAAATAACATTGGCAGAGCAATGACTGGTAAAATACTGAGAAACTAAGTGATCCATCAAAGAAATGGACAATACTTAAGTCATGAGGTGTATCAGTTATCTCTGTATAAAATGATCAAAATAGTAGGGTGGTTTCACTGAGTACCTGGGGGTAACTGGCGTCTGATAAACGTGTACCCTCACACAAAAAGGTGTAAATCAGTTTTATTGAGTTTGATCATAGGCAGAATGGTCCATCATGTTGAGTATCTAGGGGTATTGGCGTCTGATAAACGTATACCCTTACGCAAAAAGATAAATGGTACCTGAATGCCCTTAATGAAATAATATTGAAAATGTAGTTCCTTCAAAAGAAATTTCAGGGATGTCAATTTATTTAATTTCAATACATGACCTGGTATCTCTTAACCATTTTTTTACTGAGTTTATGAAAGTAAGATATTTTGAAACTGAATCTCTCATGCAAATGTGATTCTGGTTTATTGTTTTATCATGCACAGAAAACTTATCCATTGATTGTAGTGCATGAACTTAAAATTTATAACCTTTAAACCAGAATTCTATCGCAAAACCGTTTCTAAATTCATATGACTGAAGACTCTGTGCTTTAGAATGCTTATTCATGAACTACTTGTTCAGAATGCCAGTCACATGATCTCTCTTGTTCCTTCCCTTGTAATCACTTTCCCTCCTCTTTGTTGATGGCAAAGGGGGAGAATATTGTCTATTTTGTTAAATTCCAGGGGGAGTGTATTCATTGTTAAGGGGGAGATCTTGTTAGAACTTGCATTCTCATAGCATGCATTAGGAGTCAGTGTAACTCATAGTATTGCCATCATCAAAAAGGGGGAGATTGTTCTGCCCCTATAGTTTTTGATGATCTGTAGTTTTGATGATAGCAAACTTATGAGTCACAAGTCTATACATCCATGCATCATTACTCTCTGCATAGTCTGGACAATGAATACAGCACAGTCTATATAGTTTATACAGATGGGTCGACGCACCTTCAAGATGGGTCGACGCACCAGATGAGCATAGTCTATTCATTGCATAGCCCTGTAGATTAGCATAGTCTGTACAACGCAAGTGTCGCAGACATAGCAAGTCTGCACAACGCCTTGTTAGCAAGTCTATACATCGCCATAGCTCGCATGCAGAGTCTAGACAGTCTTAACCAAGTCTGTACACTGCCATCTTGCAGCACAGCATAAGTCTATACACTGGTCCGTCTCACTGAGTGTCTCAAGTGGACACTAAGTATATACACTGGACTGTCTCACTTAGCGTCTTTGTGTAAGTCACTCGCCACCAAGTCTATACATTATGACACGCAAAGTCTGCACAATGTATTGTCTGCAAGTCTGCACATTGCTATAAGCATGCATGCAAAGTCTAGACAGCCATGGGCAAATCTATACATCGCATTGCATGCACGCAGGTCTAAGTATGTACACTAGCTGCAGCATGCACACATAAAGTCTATACATTGCATCTTAGCATGCTTTCACAGCACAAACAAAGTCTGTACATTCATATGTGCATTGTGCATTGCTCTTGGCAGAGTCTGTACATAGTTATGCTGCCTTGTGCCGTAGCAAGTCTATACATTCTCTATGCACAAGATTTGACGCCCACCAGAAGTGGCGTCACTTCTGAAACAAACGCCTAAGAGTAAGGCGTCTTTTTGTTGAGCATCCCGTCATCAACTCTATACATTGTCTGCTTGTATAACGTTGAGTCTGTACATCACTTGAACACTCATTGCACTCTAACGCTATACATTGCTTCATGTATTCCACTCATAACTCTATACACTGCTTCACTCATTGCACGAAGTCTGCACATTGTGTTGCTTTGTTCATACTTTGTTTTGCTAAGTCTACACATTGATGCACGTTTACTTCTGCATATTTGAAGTATGTACATGGCTTAAGCTCTACATATTTGAAGTCTATACATGGCATAAGCTCTACATATATGGAGTCTATACATGGCATAAGTCCTGCATATAGGAAGTCTGTACATGGCATAGTCTTGCATATCTGAAGTCTATACAGGCTACATCACTGCATTTACTAAGTCTGTACAACGCCATGGGTCTGCATACGTAGAGTCTGAACACTGCATAGCTTCGCATTCACAATGTCTATACATTGCTTCAGCAGTGCCTTCATACAGTCTGTACATCGCTTAAACCTTAAACTGACAATTCTATTTCGATTGTCTGACAGGGATTCTTTGCAGAGACTGATGACTGGGGATGTGATCCGAGGATAAAGGGAGTGACCAGATTATGACACGTGTACTGAAGCATACTGGATGCTGCCACGTGGTCCAATCCAATGGGCGGGAGATGTGGAGAGCACACGCCCTTCCTGCTGTTGGTATATATATGGAGTTTCTTCCTTCAGAAGAAGCTGATCGAATAGAAGCAGCCAGAGCTAAGAGAAAAGAACAGAGAGTGAGCACCTGCACGATCCACAAAGAAGAAGAAAAAGAGAGAAGAAGATTCAGAGAGAAGAACAGAAAGAGAGAAGAGAAGATTGAGAGAGTTGAGTTGAGAGAGTCTTTTCGAAGTCTTGTAAATCAGTCTCTTGGTTCAGATACCAGAGCTGATACTGCTCAATTGAGCTACATTCGTTTTGGTTTTCCATTTCGTTTGTTTCTGTCTTTACTGTTTTCGAAACTCTTTTGTTATCAAGCTGTGAGCCAATAATTGCAGTGGAGGTTTCCACTGGACAGGTGAAGCTATAATCCTCAGTAGGTGAGACCAGGTCTCGGACGGCTAAGCTGTATCGCCCAGCGGTTGCAGAGGATTTGTTCCTCTGGTCGACAAGCTGTAAAGCCCAGCGAAGCTATGTATCAGCTGTCTGTTGGCAAGCTATGAAGCCCAGCTGTTCAAGCTGTGAGTCAGCAGGATCTACATTCCAGTTGGAGTGTGGGGTGGACATAGATCTCTGGATTGAGATCGAACCACCTTAAAGATCGGTGTCTACTGTGTGATTGCATGTTGTTTGTGTGATTTCATAGTGTTCCTTCTGTCGTTCAACAGTTGCATGTTTTAATTCCGCATTAGAGTTCAACTGTGTTTTAAAATTAGACATTAGATCTATTCACCCCCCTCTAGATCCACTCTCAGTGGTAATAGACTGCGTCCATCTAACATAACACTCAGGAGATGATAGCTCAAGCCCAGCACCAGCTTGATGAACTCCAACATCAAATCAATCCCATATCCTCCTTAAGTATTCCATTTGCATTCCAAGGTCTTCGGCTTCCGCCATCTTCACAAATTCCCGCATATCGTTGTTAGTCGGTGACCCGTACGTGCACTTGAAGGAATTTATTTATGAGTCGGCCCAATTTTGACATGACCAATGCTTAATGGCATATCTATTTGGTCTATCTTTGGAAGGCACGGCTTGGGATTGGTTCTTCTCTCTTCCGCAAGAGCAAGTTGTGAATTTCCAAGCTAAGCAAGAGAAGTTTATTCAGTAATTTTTGGACCAGGTTGGGCCCAAGTATTCTATGGTGAATCTAGCCCATGAGAAGATGAAGCCCGATGAGGAGTTATCTACCTTTGCTGATCGCTGGCGCCGCCTTGCCATGCAGGTCCCGGGACATATTCCGGAGCCAGAGCAAATCAAGATGCTGATATCCAATGTGACGCCCGAGTATCAGTTTATCTTAGCCCTCAATGACATCACCTCCTGGCAGCAACTCTATAACCGATCCCGCTTCATCCACCAACGACTCCAGGATTCCCTTGACCCCGAGTCTTTTCCGCCTTCTACATCTCCACACATCCCGCCATCCACATCTCCCTCCACATATCAACCTTCACCTTCCGCATACCAACCCTCCACGAGTCAGCCATACACCCCCACATATCAACCCCCCACATATCAACCCTCCACGAGTCCGCCCTCCGCCTCCACATACATACATGTGTCTCTGCCTGTGTCTTCACCTCCGATCAAGGGAACATCACACCCTGAGCAGGTGGATGCCGTCTACATACCTCCTATCTTCCTTCCCGCTGCACATATGCCTCCACCTAGTCCTTCTACTCGCCACACACCGTTGCCAACGCAACCGCCACAACCATCTCCATCACATATCCCTCGGCATCCCCCTAGCCCAAAGCAGGCTCCTCCTCACTCTCCATTGCCGGAGTGTTTTACCGACATTTTCAGGGCTTTGATGGCCACTCACGCGTTGCCGCTCTCTCCAGTTGTGCCTTGTCGACCCGCGGTCGGGAATATGCTTCAGTTTTATGATTTTCACCGTCAACAAGGGCATTTGGTTGAGGATTGCCCAAAATTCTAGGATTATATTTATGGCTTAGAAGCCAAGAAAAGGATTGATTGGGCCGCTATTCACAAAGTCATTCTACATCTTCACAGCAAGCAGCAGCAACAGGTAGCGCCGCCTAAGCAGTCGTCTCCATTTCAAAGCCAGGGGCACCCCTGTGATTCCTCATCTAGTGCTGCACTAGCTCCATCACCCACCCCATTACCTTCACCATACTCTATCCAATCTCTGCAACCTCCACAAACCCAAGCCTCTACTCAGGCTAGTGCCATCCCTTCTTCCTCCATTTCCACCACTACTTCTACCCCCAACACTGCCCGACCCGTTGTGTCGATACGTCGACGGTGGGCACCACGACCTCTCTCCCTACCCTCTCCATCTCCATCTCTACTACTCCCATTTCCCACATCACCTAACCCATCACCGCCATCTCCTCCATCACCTCCACCGTCTTCACCACCTTTGTCATCCCCTTCCCCATCGTTGCCCGAGCATGAGCAAGCCACGCCGTTACCTTTGCCTTCACCTCCACCCAAGCTTGTCATCACCACTAGCCCTCAGCCCTCCACGCCATTTAAACATATTCCCTCCCCTTCTACTTCCACCCCACAGAGCGGGTGTGCATTACCTTCGATGCCTCTCGGGTTGGTCCCCATGGAGACGATAAGCCGAATCAGGATGATGCATTACCGGTTCTACATTTCAAGATTCAAGAGTTTATCTGTCGCATGCCGATCCGCATCCTGGTCCCTGGCTATTTTGGGGATGATGTGCCTGCACTCCCGATGACAGTTGCTAAAAAGAGTCCCCTTGCACTGATGCCAATGTCTTCAAGAGCGAGACCGGTGGCAATCTCATTGCTCGCCGGAAAGTTCACCATTGATGCTGTTGTTACTTCTCGCTCCGTTGTTGTTCAGATAACTGGCCAAGAGGGGTTCTCCACCCAGATTTCGCTAACTCATACGGCTGCCAAAGGATTGGTGAATTCCATGTTGAAGGGGCAGTTGGTCGTATTTTCTGCACTTTCAAAGGACATTCTGTACATTATATGCAAGCTCTCTCAATTTATGAGTACGCCGGCCACGTCAACGCCGTGTATTACCCTCCCTCAGTTTCATCCTTCTCTACTAGCAAGGGAGTTATGCTTCAAGTCTGATTGCCTAGTGGAGCTACCAAATCTCATGCTACTTGTGTCAAGTAATAAGACTCCATGGTTCCATGATATTCAGCATTATGAGGAGTTAGTTGTTCAAGAATGTCCGTCTACTGATGTTAGTGACGGGTGTCTAGGGGCAACCGCCCCGATGAAGCTTCATGTTCATAGTCGGGCCAGGCCATCTGTCAGATGGGCCCGTTATTTGAGAAGACACTACAGATCAAGAAGCCCGAAGGCCCGAGTCCATACCAGGCAGGTTCATTTCAAGGAAGTTTCTGCCAAGAAGAGGTGGCGACGCAAGTTTAAGGGCCGTCAGTTGTGTACTCAGGGGTCCACTTATCCTTCTTCGTCCTTTCTTTCATCCTTTCTCTTGCTCAGTTCCCACCCTTGGGTGGTGTATCTCCCCTCTTCTAGCTCTATCTCCATGATCCTCTCCTCCCCTCTCGGGTCCACGAACACCCACTCCTCATCCTTTCCTCTGAGGCCTCCGATTTTTCCACATGTTCGCTATTCTAGGCCTCAGCCCATGTCATCCTTTCATCCCGATCTAGGGATTTCTTCTTTTGATCCTTCTCCTCCGGTATCTCCGGGTTCCGTCTCTAATTCTCCTTCCCCGACTCCGTCGGGTGATTTTCACTTTCCCTCCCCGACCCTGTCGGGTGATTCTCGTTCTCCTGCCCCGACCTTGTCGGGTGTCTATGATTCTCTTTCCCCAACCCTGTCAGGTGTCTCTCATTCTCCTTCTCCGACATTGTCGGTTGATTCCCATTCCCCTTCTCCAACTATGTCGGATGATTATTCTTCTCATCTTTCTACTCATTCCTTCTCACCCTTTCGGGGTCATTACCCTTTTTCTTACTGTTTTCGAGGCTTTAGCCCACCTTGATCTCAACTGATCTAGTTTCTTCTGTATTTTGGTTCCTTGTTATCAGGGCCTCTGTGCCTTAACGAGGGAGTTCTAGCCCTCGTCTCTCTTCCTATTTATCCTTCTTCGTCCAACTTGGTGTTTGTCGCTCCTCTGTGTCGAGGAATATACAACCTCTTGCTATCCTCTCCATTTTGTCATGTCAAGCAAGGAATACAAAGCTCGCGTTGCTCAAAAGCTCGATGGTCAAGATCGCTTTAGGATGTTGGTTTTCACGCTATGGATTTACAAGGTATCTTTATTTTGTGCAAGAATATGCTATCATTTCCATTATTACTTCATGCGCATGGTTATAATGTAGTTTCCTCAACATGGTTTGAGTGGCTTTAGTTCATTAAGTTTGCTTATTTTAAGTGTCAAAATGAGTTCGCTTCTGCAGCATTCTTAGGCTAGTGATAGCTCCACGCTGGGAGTCCAGTTCATTCCCCGATCGTTAAGGGTGACCTTTGAGTATGGGTTTCCACACATACACGGTAAGCCATAGCTGATTTCTCTTAGGCACACCGTTGCTGCTTTGGCCATACTTTGGGTATGCATAAAAGTCTTTTCTTTTCTCTGCTCGGTCAAGTGCAGGGGCAAGAGATGGATGGATGAGATGACCAATCTAGACGCTCCCCAATACGGGATATGTTTCAAATAGGGGCAGTCTTGACCCTCGAACGTGAGCTTTCATGCTGAATCTGGCCGATAAGGGCTCCCAAAAATAAGAATCAATGATCTGATCAATGCAAAATTATGAATCAAAGACATGGCAAGAGTGGCAGTACAGTTCCCTGCGGGACGTCATGAGTCCGGTCGCATGTGTGTCTAGTAAATATAGGTCTCAAAATCAAAAACACAAAGCCCCGGTGCAACAGACTGTATCTTTGAGGGGTAGTACCCTGGAAGGAATTCAAGTCATGATATCACCCATCCTGCACAAAGCTTGTCTCTAACTTTTATTCTGCTCCTCCCTCTTAGGCTGGGTTGTATCTCAAGTATGGCCTTAGTAGGGACACCGTTCTTTAGAGGCGGTTGGTTATGGCGAGCCACCCTCACATGCACGCCTTGCTTAAGGGAAACCTTTTATAAGAGGGGTAGGAACGACGATCCCTGGCCAATAGTTTAAGCCCATCTCTGGGGGCTGCATGTAGCTTTGTAAAAATCTAAAAAAAATCAGATAATACTTCAAAATTTCAAACAAATAAAATGAAATATTTCAAAATATAAAAAAATCAAATATTTTCAAAAATCCAAAAAAATCAGGAAAATTGAAAAATCCAAAAATATTTGTCTTTTTGTTCCTTTTTATCTATTTGTTTTGAGGACAGATATGATCTGTTTGTTAAGTGCAGGTTGCAAGTGTTCAAGCTTCTTTGCTATATCTTTTGCTCTGTCCCTTGTTCACGTGCTTTTCGATCTGTTCTCTCTTCTTCAAATCTATATCTCTCGATCTGTTTTGAAGCTCATTTAAACATGATCATATCTCCATGAGAGGGCTTTGCCTCACGATTATGAATCTGGCGATTCTGCTTCATCTGATCTTGGGTTTTGATTGAAGGGCATATTTATCATGTCTTTCATCCCGCCGTGTCCTTGTCGCGTGTTTATATCCCTCTATGTCGTCCGATGCATGTTGTTTTGTCCCTCCCCGCGTGTTGTTAGTTGTCATACATATGTTATTAGTCGTCCCTCTATGTCCCGTGTGTTGTCCCAACCGTGTGGTCATCCCTCATATTCTTGTCCCAACCGTGTGTTGTCCCACCGCGTTGTTATCTTGTCCCACCATGTTCATCGTGCATACATGTGGTTTGTTCATGCCGTTGCATAAGTGCTTGTTTGTCTCGTTTACCATTTGTTTGATCATGTTATCGTTATGTTATCTTCGTTATGTTCATCTTTATGTTTGTTCATGTTGTGGTTGTCTCATGATGAAAATTCATAAAAATCAGAAATCCAAAAAATGCCATCTCGCTTGGCAGGTAAGTCAGGTATGGCTCGCTATCCCTACTCACTGTTGCATTACTATATGGTATCTATGATATATTTCCTCGAGAACCGGCTGGTCATTCATGTGTTCCGGGATCTGATGTTCCCCTTTCACAAAAATGATGATGATCTAGGTGCACATGTTTAATCGTTGGATAGGCCGTTAGGTTGGAAAAGTTGGGGGACGATGGTTCTATCTTGCACGGCGTGGTTGCAGATAGTATCTTGACCCTGATTTATCCGGTCTAGCAATACTATTCTCGAGTATCTTGATATTTCATCCTTTCTTTGTATTCGTTTTGATGATTTCGTTTCTTTTAGCCCAGCATGCATCATGCGCATCTTTGAGCATTCACGTGCCTTCATCTGTCTGAGTGTCTCAGTAATGGTGGATAACTGTGTCCATGGTCTTGAGTAAGGAGAGTCATTCCACTCTAAGTTGGAAGGTTTCCTTCAGTCTATTTGCTCGGTTTGGTTAGCTGAGGATTCATGTCTGGAGTTTAGTTACTCGTCTCTTTACTTTTTCGCTTGCTCCGACCGCCTATCAGCTGTGTGTTCCTGTGAGGAGGTTGGTCGTGTTTTTCCTTTCCTTTAGTTGTTAGTTCCTCCAAGCATGCGTCATTCGATTTTTTCATTCCTTGTGATTGGTCCGAAGTTTTCCCGAAGATTCCTATCGCTCATTGGTTGAGGATGGGTGTCGGTTTACCTTAACACCTACTTTTCAGTCCACTCCGCTACATTTCCGCTTCACCTCCACGATTCCATGTCGCTTTCGCTTCACCTCCGCTCGTTCCCCTACAAAGAGGACGTTAAGGAGGGGCATCTGTTGACAGCCGTTTTATGACCAATGAGTTGGGTCATCTCCTTATTTATCTTTATGATGCTCCAAGTTATACGCCATTTATAGAGCCATCTTGGTAAGCTCTAAGGCTTATTTCATGGGTCATTCTCCTTGATTGGGTCTCGCTCCTTATTTGTTTTTCTGAGGGTTGAAGCTTAGTAGGCCCTTCATTTCGCCACGCCACTGTCTCTGGCGGTCTATTGATTGGGCGTTTGATGACGTTTGGCAGTTTATCTTAAGGCCGTTTGCTGACGCCAGAGTCCAGAGCCAACATCTTTCTTCAAGCCTTATCCATTCTTATCCGTTTCATTCTTATCCATTTCATTCTTATCCGTTGAGCTCCGGCGGTTTATCGTATGGCCGTTAGAGGAGTTGTGGCGGTTTTACCTTACACCGTTTCTTGGCTCTAGAGTCCTATTCACAAAGTTTTCGCCCGTTGGCCTTATCCTCCGAGGATGGCGGTCTATACTTGGACCGTTAGTTTCAAGTGGCGGTTTATCGTAAGACCGTTTCTGGTGACAGAGAGTCTTGATTTACTGATCTTCCTCTGTTGCGCCGTGGCCGAAGTGGAGTTTTGATTTGGTGATTTCTCTCTCGATGGTGATCCTTAGAAGCTCCCGTTTGTTTCTATGGACTCTTGGGAGTATTATCTTCAAGAGTTTGCTAAATTTCATCCAACGTTTTAGTTGGAATATCTCCAACTCGAACCTAGGGTTTGAGGGTCTATAAATAGAACCCTTGAGTTCATGGGTTGAGGAGGAGATTTTTGGAGTTTACGTCAAGGTGCTGCTGCGTTCTGGAGCGAGTACCCATCAAAGAGAAGTGCTGTCTACGTTCATTAGCCTTCAAGTCTAGGGAGTATTAAGCTCTAAGGGTTAATAGTGTTATTTTCTTCTTTGGTTTCTTCCCCTCTTCATAGCATTCACAAGCATCTTCCCTCTTCTTCTTCCACGTTC
Source organism: Amorphophallus konjac (assembly GCA_022559845.1). NCBI lineage: Eukaryota > Viridiplantae > Streptophyta > Magnoliopsida > Alismatales > Araceae > Amorphophallus > Amorphophallus konjac. The sequence goes on along the minus strand of JAHNEJ010002324.1, from coordinate 101,862 downwards.
CTAGCATCTTTGAACGTTTTTAAACATCCTCCCATCTATTCCACGCCCCATAGGGGTTAAAAAACCAAACCTCCTAGGTATTCACCCTTCCTTTTACATGCACTTTAGTTTATTTGCATTATAATTACTACACTTATCATAGGGCTAATTTGCGTTATTTTTCTATGCTTCTACACTCTTTTGCAGGTGTAGATGTGGAAAATATGTAGCGTGGTGTCACAAGTCACATAGGCAAGCATATGTGCATAAGTGATAACATAATGTGCATATCAAGTGAACATCATGAGCATGTGACTATGGTGTCACAAGTCACATAGGCAAGCATATGTGCATAAGTGATAACATAATGTGCATATCAAGTGAACATCATGAGCATGTGACTATGTAAACATGGTAGCATGATCATACAACAAGACAAAAGCGATAAAAGATGTAAAAGAATGCCGTGATCGCCACCAAGGAATGACAACGCCAAAAGAATATAAAATACTAAGTGCGTTGTGTACCTTAGAAAAAGAGGATGATCGCGCTCAATATCAAGATGCGGGGACTATGTGGATTACCTCTCCTTGCCTTCCAGCCGGCTAGAAGGTAAGGGCCTCACTTGCCGTGCTTTCCTGCGAAACAAACACAAAATAAGAGGCAAAACCCATTAGAAAATGTTAAGTGTAGAGGGCAAACTTACCGGGGGAGGGTTTTTAACCCCTATGGAAGGGTGCAAACAATAGGTGTGTATATTGTGATGAGATTAACATGAAGAAATTGATTTAATATGCCATGATGAACATAGATAAACAAGGTGCAAAAGTGCATGCCACAGGAAAAACTGTGCAAACAGTGTAAAGTGGGTGCAAAGATTGATGCAAATAGTAGGGAAAACGATGTCCAAATGAAATGAAATTTGAGATGACAGAAGACTTGAGTGTTGTAAAGAAGTAGGAACAAGAATCACTTAAAAAGGAGGTCGGGACAGAAAGTTATGATACCGGAGATTTGGGAAACAAAATATAGACTGTGCAGAAAATGCAGAACAATGCACAAAATGGGCTCAAAGATTGATGAATATCTCACAAGATAGAACACCAAAAGAGGAAAGAGTGGATGCTATGGAAAGGTGGGAGTGTTGTGGTGAAACTAGGGTAGAAAGGAGAGTTTAAAACGGGGAAGAGACCAGTGAAAAATGGGGTGGAAAACACAAGAAAATAGAGCAGTGCAGAACATGGGAGGAAAATGACTAAGTATAAAAACAGAATGATCAAGCAAAACTCATGGACAAAATATGAAGGAAGATGATGAGGTAATGAGCCCAAAACCAAGGAACACAAAGATTATACTTCCCTCTAGAGCCTGGAGTTGAAAGGATGGATCAAGAGTGCCCCACGGCCTCGCACCGGTGACGCAAATATGCCCCCGTCGCAAGAAATCTGAGTTTCAGCAAAGTGGAGAACAGTGTGATGAAACCTCAAAAGTAGGGGCTTGGAAGAGGGGGAAAAGATATGAAAAATAAGGCAAACATATAATGAAAACGAAGCTAATACTCCCCTCTTCAAGATGGAGTTGAGGGGGGATGAAAAGGATGAAGCATGACTCCGCACCGGCTTGATGAATAGGCCCCCGTCGCGAAGTTGTAGCAGAAAATCAGCAAACTGTGATGATTTGCCAAAAGTAGGGGCCAAGTTAGGAAAGCAAACGATGATGAAATCGAGCAAATAAGGAACCAAAATGAAGCTTATACTTTCCTCTTCAGGCTAGGGTCGAAGGAGGATGAAGAAAATTCGGCATGGCTTCGCCGTCGCCTTGAAAACACGCCCCCGTCGCACAGGAAATCTGGGCAAGTTTATATAGAAAAAGTGGTGAAACCCCCAACTTTCTCCCACGATTGCAGAAGATAGAGTCCACCAAATCTCGAGATCTCTGGATCATTCTCGAGATAATAGTCAGGATAAGGCATAAGAACAAATAGGACTCTTTTTGGTTGAAGATTGTGGAAGTTATGGCTCTTGGAAGAAGCCTCTAGAACGTAATCTGCAGGGTTTTTTGGTTGCACGAAAAGTAGAAAAACCTGATATTACGGCCACGATTCCAAGAGATATAGCCCATCAAATTTTGATTTCTATGAACCAAAGTAAATATAATACAAAGGGCTAGAAGTAGGAAAAAACGGGGATCAATTTGGATAAGTATTCTAGAAGTTATGGCCGCCGCAAGATAGCCACATCGCGCAGGTTCGTGGAGATAGAGTCCAGAGCAGGCTGGACTCTTATTGGATAAACGGTCGGACGACTGACCGTTAAGGGTTAAACGGTCATCAACCGACCGTTTACAACAATGAACGGCCATTAACACGACCGTTTAAGGTAGACTTTGCGTGACTTTGGAAATTGGATTATATCTCCAAAACGGTGCAGAATTAGCAAAAATGGTAGAAGACAAAATTATTGATAACTCAAAAATGAACAACTTTTATGAAGAAAGTAAGATGAGAAAATGATCGTAAGAGAGAGAAAGTGGGGCTAGAACAGAGAGAGAAAATACCGGGACATAGGTGAACAGTGCAGTCTGCCGAAAAAATATAAATAACTTGAAATCGGTGCAGAACTGGCCAATGATGTAGAAGAAGGAATTGTAGGGATTTAAAAGATGAACAACGTTGGTGAAGGACACATTTTGAAAAGAGGAAAGGAAGGGGGAGAAAAAGGATAATTTCAAGACTATGCAACGAAAGGGGGCTGAATGCTTGAGGGAAGCCAGCCTAAATGAGCCGTAAGGCGACTTTGAAGGCCGGAAGGTGACAAGATAGGCTCCAGGGCTCTATGAAATAATGATCTCCAAGGTTCAAAAGGAATGGAATAATGAAATGGGCTTGAAATCCATCCAAGAAAGGCTCCAAAATAATGAGTAATTCGGGACATCCTAAATTGATGAATAAGAGAAATAACGTAACTTGCAGGCTAAAAACGGGTGTCAACAGATGCCCCTCCTTGATGTCCGCTTTGCAAGGGAGCAAACGAAAGCGACGCGGAGGTGAAATGGAAAGGAGATGGAGCGAAAGTGACAGCGACGTGAAATAGAGATGAAGCGGAGATGAAGCGGAGAGAACTGATAAGCGGGCATCAAGGCAAAAGACACCCGTTTTAACCAACAAGCGACAGGAATTCTCCCGAAATCGCCGAACTAACCACCAGGACTGGATGACAAGAATGAGACATGTCTGGAGAACTAAACTAATAGGAAAAAAAGGAAGCACGACCAGGCTCATCGGGGACACAATCCATAGACAATGAGGGGGTCGGAAAGGAGCACAACGTAAAAAGTAAGATAAATATAACTGAGATAAAATCCAGACAGGAATCACACTGGCCAACCAGACCAAGCGAAAAGATCAGACGAATCGTTCAAATTCAGAGTGAATAAGATCTCTTATTCAAGAGACATGAAGTGCAACTAACCATTATTGAGGAGAAACCTTGAATGGATCACGAGACGTTAATGCTCAAAATATGACATGATGCATGCTGGGCTAAAATAAAGAAATCATCAAAACGAATGCAAAGAAAGATAAAATAGAAAGTACTCGAGAATAGTATTGCTAGACCTGGAACTATCAGGGTCAAGACACTATCCGCAACCACGGCGTGCGAGATAGAACCATCGTTCCCTAATTTTCCAACCTAACGGCCTATCCGATGATTAAACACGTGCACCTAGATCATCATCGTTTTTGTTAGAGGGGAACGTCAGATCCTGGAACATGTGAATGACCAGTCGTTCTCGAGATAATATAATAATATAGATACCATATAGTAATGCAACAATGAGTAGGGATAGAAGGCCATACCTGACTTACCTGTGCAGGCGAAACTGCATTTTTTTGATTTTCATTTTCTGATTTTTTTTGATTTTTTTAAAATAAGACGACCAACAACATGAATAAGTAAGCATGAACAAAATGAAAACATAACGACCAAATGAACGAAACAACATAACATACAAAGAATGAACGAGCAAGCAACACATGCAAAGCATCACATAAACAAACAATAAGCATGAGAATGGAGAAAATGGTGGGGCATGGCAACATATGGCGGGACATCACACCATGCAGAATGAAACCACATGCAATGGGACAGAAATACGTAGGACGAGGACATCTAAGACAACACAGGGGAGACGACATAACACATATGAAATAACACAAGTGGGACCAGGACACATGCAACACATGGCGGAACGAGACAACACGTGGAACTAGAACATGCATGAGATGACCCTAGGGGATAAGACACCTGGACGACGACCACAGGGGGACAACACGAGAAATGACAAAATATGTTCTTCAATCAATCCCAAGATCGACGAAGTAGAACCGCCAGGTTCGCAACAGTGAGGTAAAGAGCCCTCTCTCATGAAGATATGATCAAAAGTTGAGCGACGCAAAGCATGAGAAGGACACGAGCTTCGGAACAGATCGAGGGACAAGTTTGAAGAAAGAGAGGATAGATCAAAAAAGTATGAATAGGGGGCAGAGCAAAAGATAGAGCCAGAAAGCTTGAACACCTACGACCTGCGCACTTAGCAAACAAATCATACATGTCCTTAAAATAAAAGATAAAAAGGAACAGAAGACAAACATTTTTTTGGATTTTTGACAATTTTTTAAATTTTTTTAAGGTTTTGAACAATATTTGATTTTTTTTATTTTGGCAATACTTGATTTTGTAGGATTTTGACAATATTTAATTTTTTATTTGGATTTTGAAAATATTTGATTTTTTTGAATTTTGGAACATATTTAATTTTTTTAGACTGTTGATAATATTTCAATTTTTGTATTTTTGGTAATATTTCTCTTTTTTTTAAAATTTTAAAATAGCAATCCACAGCACCCAAAGATGGGCTCGAACTACTAGTCAGGGACCGTCGTTCCTACCCCTCTCATTAAATGCTTCCCTTAAGCATGGCGTACATATGAGGGTGGCTCACCATAACCAACCGTCTCTAAAGAACGGTGCCCCTACTAAGGCCATACCGGGATATAACCCAGCCTAAGAGGGAGAAATAGAAGAAAAATTGGAGACAAACTTTATGCAGGATGGGAGATATTAGGACTCGACTTCCTTCCAGGGCACTACCCCTCAAAGAGTAGGTCTGTTGCGCCGGGGCTTTGTGTCTTTGATTTTGAGACCCATATTTATCAGGCACGCATGCGACCGGGCTCATGACGTCCCGCGGGGAACTATACTGCCACTCTTGCCATGCCTTCCAATCATAATTTTACATTGAATTATTTTCTCATTTTGGTAGCCCTTATTGGCCAGATATTGCATGAAAGCTTCACTTTTGAAGGGTCAAGATTGCCCCTATTTGAGACCTCTCTCGTATTAGGGAGCGCCTAGGTTGGTCATCTCATCCATCCATCTCTTGCCCCTACACTTGGCCGAGCAGAGAAAAGAAAAGACCTTTGTGCATACCCAAAGTATGGCCAAAGCAGCAACGGTGTGCCTAAGAGGAATCGGCTATGGCTTGCCGTGAAGTGTGTGAAAAACCCATGCCTAAAGGTCACCCTCAACAATCGGGGAAAGAAACTAGACTCCAGCGCGGAGCTATTACCAGTCTAAGGATGCTGCAGAAAATAACCTTTTTTATTTGACACAAAGTTAAGATCTAATTAAACAAAGACTCCTAAAGCCACTCAATCATGTTAAGAATTATGTGCAGAAATAATAGAAATAATGGAAATGAAAGCACGTTTCTTGCCAAAATAAAGATACCTTTGCAAATCCATGGCGTGGAAACCAACATCCTGAAGCGATCTCGATCATCGAGCTTTGAGGAGCACGAACTTTATTTTCCTTGCTTGTCAGGATAAAGGATGAAAGGATAGTAAAGGATTGGATTCCTCGACATAGAGGAGTGGCAGACATCATACTGGACGAAGAAGGGATAAAAAGGAAGAGAGACGAGGGCTAGAACTCCCTCCTTAAGGCACTGAGGCCCTGATAACAAGGAACCAGATACATAATAAACAAGGATTAACTGAGATCAAGGCGGGCTAAAGCCTCGAAAATAGCAAAAAAAAGGGTGGTGACCCTGAAAGGGTGAAGAGGAGTGAGAAGAAAGAGGAGGAGAAGAATCATCCAACATGGTCGGAGAAGGAGAGTAGCGATTACCCGCCAAAGGCGGGGAAGAAGAAGCATAAACACCCGACCAGGTTGGGGAGAAGAAATGAAAACCACCTGACAAAGTTGGGGAAGGATCAGAAAAACCACCCGACAAGGTTGGGGAACGAGCGCAAGGAATCCCCAATAGGGTCGGGGGAAAAGGATGAGAAGCAGAATCCGGATGTATCCGGGGAGAAAAACTAGAAGATGCCCCCGGATCAGGGGAAGAGGAGGACATAGGCAGAGACCTAGAATGGTGAGGACAGGAGAAGATGGTAGAAATATAGTCAAGTGGTGGAAGGTACACCACCCAAGGATAATAACTGAGCAAAAGAAAAGATGAATGGATGGAGGAAGGAGAGGAGGAAGTGGACCCTCGAATGCACAACTGACGGCCTTTATACATATGTCGCCACCTCTTCTTGGCAGAAATGTTCTTGAAACAACTCCGCCTGGCGCGGACTCGGGCCTTCGGGCTTCTTGTCTTGCAATACTTTCTTAAATAATGGGCCCACCTGGCAGACGGCCTAGCCCGGTTATGAATATGCAGCTTCATCGGGGCGGTTGCCCCTAGACTCACGGTGCTAACATGCTGTGGACATTCTTGAGCAACTGACTCCTCAGGATGATGAGTATCATGGTACCATGGAGTCTTATCTCTTGGCACTAGAACATGGAGATTCGGTAACTATACTCGGCAACTGGGCACGAAGCATAACTCCCTTACCAGAAAAGCAGGACAGAACTGAGGGGGAGTAATGTGCGGCGTTGACGTGGCCGACATACCAATAAACCGAGGGAGATTGCATAACAGATGCAGAATGTCCTTAGAGAATGTAGAAAACACGGCCAATTGCCCCTTGCATATAGAATTCATCAGGCTCTTGGCGGCCGCATGAGTGAGCACCATCTGGGTAGAGAACCCCTCTTGGCCAGTGAACTGAATAGCCATGGAGCGAGGAGAAATAACAACATCGATAGTGAATCCTCCAGTGAGCAGTGAGATTGCCACCGACCTTGCTTGTGAAGAAACTGGCACTAGTGCAAGGGAACTGTTCTTTGCAAACATTTCTGAAAATGCAGGCTCTTTATCCCCAAAATAACCAGGGACTAGGACCCGGATTGGCATGCGGCAAATGACATCTTGAATCTTGAAAAGCATAATCGAAACCTGGTTCGGCTCATTATCTCCCTAGGGACCAGACCCAAGGGGCACCAAAGATAATGCACACCCGCTCCGTGGGGTGGAAGGGGATGGAGAAGTGGAGGTAATAGGCTTGGAAGGTGTGGGTAAAGGCTCGGAAGGCGTAAGTTGGGGTAAAGGAAAAGGTGGAGGCGTAGGAGGGGGTAAAGGCGAAGGTGGAGGTGTAGGTATAGCTTGCTCAGGCTCGGGCAACAATGGCGAAGGGGATGGCAAAAGCGGTGAAGATGGTGGAAGTGATGGAATAGGGGTTGCTAGGAGAGGAGGTAGTGAGGGCGGTGGTGATGGCTGTAGGGGTAGTGGAGATGATGGAGAGGGCGATGCGGGCAATGGAGGTAGTGGAGGTGGTGGAAATGGAGAGGGTGAGGAAGGAGATGAAGGGGAAATGGAAGGTTGTGGGTCCCAACATCGGCATATTGATACGACACGTCGAGCGGCGTTGGGGGTAGGAGTAGTGGCGGTGGAAGTGGAGGCACCAGCCTGAGGAAGAGATTGGGTAGGCAGAGGTTGCGGAGATGGGGTAGGAGATGGCGAAGGTGATGAGGTGGGTGGAGATGGAGGTGGTAACGGGGTAGGCGATGGCATAGGCAGGGAAGTGGATAAGGGGGTAGATAATGGAGCGGGTGCTATGGTAAACGCAAAATCACAGGGGTGCCCCTGGCCTTGAGATGGAGACAGCTGCTTAGGCGACGCTTCCTGTTGTTGCTGCTTACTGCGGAGATATAGAATGACCTCATGAATAGCAGTCCAATCAATCCTCTTCTTCGCTTCTAGATCATAAAGATAATCCTGGAACTCGGTGCAATCCTCAACTAAATTCCCCTTCTGGCGGTGAAATTCACAGAACTGAAATATATTCCTAACCGCTGGTCGACAAGGCACAACCGGAGGGAGCGACAACGCGTGAGTGGCCATTAAAGCCCTGAAAATGTCGGTAAAACACTCTAGTAATGGAGAGCGAGGAGGAGCCTACTTCGGGTACGGTGGATGTCGAGGGATATGGGAAGGTGATAAAGAAGGTTGCGGGGATGGAAGCGGAGGTTGCGTAGGCAATGGCGCATGGCTAAGGGAAGGATTTGGTGAAGGCATATGCGGAGTAGGCTGATGGGGTATGTAGACGGCATCCACCTGCTCGGGGTGTGGTGTTTCCTTGACCGGAGGGAAGGACGCTTGCGGAGATGAAATGGCAGAGGGCTGACTGTGGATGGCGGCAGGTTGACTCATGGAGGGTTGATACGTGGAGGTATATGGGTATGTGGGAGTGGAAGGCCGACTCATAGAAGGATATGTGGTGGAGGGCTGACTCATGGAAGGTGATGGATAGGAGGCGTATGTGGGCGTAGAAGGTGGAGGGGACTCGGGGTCAAGGGAAACTAGGAGTTGTTGGCAGATGAAGCGGGCTCGGCTATACAGCTGCGGCTAGGAGGTGATGTCATTCAAGGCTAAGATGAACTGATACTCGGGCATTGCATTAGAAATGATCATTTTGATTTGCTTTCCCTCCGGGATATGCCCCGGGACTTGAGCGACCAAGCGACGCCAGCGGTCGGTGAAGGTAGAGAACTCCTCGTTGGGCTTCCTCTTTTCATGGGCCAGATCAACCATAGAATACTTAGGCCTAACCTGGTCTTGATACTGCTGAATAAACTTCTCTTGACGGCCTTGAAATTCACCACTTGATCTTGTGACAATGAAAAGAACCAATCCCGAGTCGGGCCTTCTAGAGACAGACCAAACAGATAAGCCATCAAGCGTTGGTCATGTCGAATTGGGCCGACTCACAAAGAAACTCCTTCAAGTGCACATAAGAGTCACTGACTCCACCATAGCGGTAATAAGCAGGAATTTGTGAACGCGGTGGAAGCTGAAGACCTTGAATGTGAATGGACACTCAAAGAAGTTTGGGGATCAATTCGGTGCTGAAGTTCATCAAGCCTGCGCTGAGTTTGAGCAATCATCTCTCGATGGGGAGAGACTGAGAAGGATGCAAGCTAGCCTGAGCAAGAGAGTGTGAATTTGGACCAGAGTATGGTATTGGGCTGGATAAAGGGCTCTGGATTGAGAAGAAGGGAAGCCCATTCCAGGAGTAGAAGGATACTGTGGCCTAGAAAAATCCTGAACATGAGAATAAGGACCGATTGGGCCAGTAGTAACATGGGGCCCATTAAGAGAATAAGAGGGCCCGTTAAAGGAAGGGGCCCCACTAAGAGTAGAAGAGGGAGGCCCGTTATCAGAATAAGGCCCATTAAGATTAGCAATGAACTTTTGGGCCTAGACTGGGGCCGTTTGGCAGGCGACAAATGATAAGTGGGTCACATGATTTGCTTGCGGGTCGGAAGGGCCACGAGGAGATGGGCCCGCGTGGGAAGAGGAATCTACACGGGAATAAGAAGATGGGGAAGAAGAAGGGTAATATACAGGAGAAAAACGGCGCTTCATGAGGGCAAATGGAGACTTTATAAAGGAAAATCAGGGAAATACAATGAGGGAAGTAAGGGCTCAAAGGAGGGGGACTGTCACGCCCCGAGAGCGGAAGATACCCGGATATGCGTGACGAGTTTATATCAATCATGTCAATCAGAGTAGTAGTGTATTCGACACCAAAACAGAGATGCGCAAAAGTAAAGATAACCCAATCCTTTATTTCATAATGGATAGACTATTACAAATCCAATACTCTATTCAATTAAAAAGGAAAAGTACATAGTTGACTCAAGAAAATAGGGAAAAGACTAGATGACACTTGGAAAAGCTCTAGCTCTTTCACTCTTGACTTTCCCCATCAGATTGACCTTCTTCGTCGGACTTACCTGAAAAGTAAGGGACAAACACTGAGTGAGCGAACGCTCAGTAGGAAATTATATCTCAAGCGCTAGCAAGGGGTTTAAATAATTACATCTTTCATGTATGTACTATAGCTATGCATGCTTGTATAAAACGACAAGGTAGAAAGAGAGTATAGCAATAAGATAGCAATTTGAACAAGCCATGAACTTTCAAGAAAAGCTAACAAGATATTCAAGCAAGAACTTTTAACAAGTCATGTCAAGAATTTGGCTATCATGTTTCAAGCAAGCAAGTAATTACCCTTTCTCGGGTCACGCAATTCATGTCGTGTCAAGTACGAGTCAAGTACAAGATTTGTGTGGAATGTCCAATCAAGCTAGTCATGCACTCGGTATAATGCCAGATACCTTATCATTCAACTCCCATGGGCACAAGTACTTTCGGGTGCTCCTCCCAGGACCAGATCGGGCCCTAAATGCGCAGGCATTTATCATGTATTTTGACATCCACTCTTGTATATATATATATAGCCAATATGGAATTTCAACAATTTAAGCTTGTAGACACGTAGGATAACTTTGAGAGAATGGAGTCCAAAAATACGACATTGGACATAGATAGGCGATAACAACGGTACAATCACGATGAACGATGAAACTAGGTGGAATTAGGTTCCCTTAACTCGGGTACCATGACAATTGAGGTCCACATGAACAGTATATCAAAGGCAAGATACCCTCATTCTTATTATAGAATTGAGGTCCACAAGAACATCAACAAATGGCATGATATCATCATCCCATTAAGAATTCTCATGATATACTCTTTGCATATCATAAGGGCCGGTATACCATGTTTCTTTAGAGTGACATGGCATTCAATAGTGTAATGGGTTTTTAGGGTACAACCAGCTCAGTCGGCCTTGAGGGAATCCAAGGCTCGAGGAGTCTTACGGAGGTCTCTATGACTAACTCGCTAGTCCAAAGGAACGGAATGTCCAATGGAGAGCTTGTATGTCAATGAGAATTGAGGGTGATCGATAAAACATCATGAAACGTGGGACTATACTCACGGAGTGGAGATATAGTGCCGATATACATATATATATATAGATATACTGAAACCATCGGTTGTCAGAAACAGGTAAAAACATTTTTACAGGAAAATAACGACTTAAGTAAAGTCACTACTCAAGTAATTAACGCCTTCAGTAAGGGCGTTTATCTATTTTACATTTTTGCAAGATTTCAATATTTCAGTATTTTACCAAAAACGCGCCCTGGTAAGGGGCGTTTATTTACAAGTTGACGACGTATACAGTGGTCGTTCATTCTTTACTTCTATTTTTGCAGTATATATATTCAGAAATTTATCAAAAACACGCCCTGGACAGGGGCGTTACTTTTCAATTCACGCCCTGAACAGGGGCGTTAGTCAAGTGAGAGACGACCTATACAGGGTCGTGAATTCAAGAATTTTCAGATTTCAAGTATATAATTTCCAGAAACAAGAGACATGGTCATGACAGGAAATTTATCGGGATTCAAGTAAATATGATTGTACACTGATTTAGAATCATGTTTAAGTGAATATTGGATAATTAACATGGGTAATTAACAATTGAGAAAATTGACGTCCGTGTACCGGGCGTCAAATCTGGAATTGACGACCTGGTCATGGTCGTTTATTTCAAGGTAGCGCCCTTGTCTGGGTCGCGTATTAAAGTATCGCCCTTGGAAAGGGCGTTTCTTTCCAATAATAGAAACATTTAAAACTCGCGAAAACTATATGCATGAACTAATATATATGGTTTAACATAGTTATTATGGTGATTTGGGCTACAGTGCTTGAGAAAACCTACCTTTTGATGAAACGTGAAAGATCTGGTGAAGAGACGATGCTCTGTCTGTAACAGAGTGATCACCGGAAGAAGAAGATGAAGGAGAAGTTGCAGATGATGTACGTGGATGAAGAACCCTCAATTCTTCAATCGATCGGTTTCACTTCTACAGGCAACCTGTAGAGGCAGAATAAAACGAAGGTATTACTCTTCGTAAGAACTAACAGAAGGTAAAGAAGGAGAAGAACTTACCCGTTCTTCAGATGACAAAAGCTTTCAACCTGGAATCAGAAGAGAATGAAGAATCATCAGTATTCTTCACAATTTGATAGACAGATTAAAGGAAAAAGAACATGCTGTTCTTTACGTACCGTAGCAGCAGCCGATCGACCAAATAGCTTTAGGGTTCGATCGGCAAGGGTTTTTATAGGATTTTGAAATCCTAATAGGGTTAGTGTTTGATTGGAAGTAACACTTCCGTGATAGAGTTATTACTACATTCGAACTCTTTCTCATAGTTATCAACTTACCCTGGATAGACTCCTGGGTCGAACGAAACTCAAACTGAATTAGCGTCCTAAGTAAGGGCGTCGAATTTAAATTGACGCCTTGTCAGGCGTCGTTACTTGTTGAAACGCGTCCACTCAAAGGACGTTATGCAAACTTGCCCTTTTTATTTATTTTGGTCGTTTGAAATTTGACGCCTTGACATGTGGGCGTCCTTTCTTCAAAACACGCCTTAGGTGAAGGCGTTTGTAAAGTAGCGCCTATATCTGAGGCGTTATTTTCATCAGGGTTTAATTATTTTTATTCCAAGCTCTTTCGTTTATTTACTAAATCTTTTAATCTATTTTGATTTATTTATTCCTTTTAAATTTATCAGGGTTGCTACACCCTCCCCCACTTAAAAAGAATTTGGTCCCCAAATTCATAGCATATATTTACATATGGAGAGTGTAGAGTTCATACCTTCTAAAATAACTCTGGAAATTGTTTCCTCATAGATTCCTCGGTCTCCCATGTAGCTTCATGTTCTGAATTCTTATTCCATTGTACTTTTAGCATGGGAATAACCTTATTCCTTAGGGTTCGTACTTCTCGATCTAGTATTCGTATGGGCTTCTGCTCATATGTGAAATCTTTCTGGATCACTAGGTCTCCATACTCAATAATATGTGATGGGTCATGTACATACTTCTTCAACATAGATATGTGGAACACATCATGTACTTCGGACAGTTGAGGTGGCAATGCGATGCGATAAGCAACCTCGCCAACTCTTTCTAGTATCTCAAAAGGTCCGATAAATCTTGGTGTAAGCTTGCCCTTAACACCAAATCTTCGTATTCCACGTCCAGGCGATATCTTGAGAAATACATGATCTCCAACTTGGAATTCAAGATCTCTTCTTCTTGTGTCAGCATAAGCCTTTTGTCTAGACTGAGCAACTTGCAGTCTTTCTTTGATCAATTGTATCTTCTCGGTAGTGTCCCTTACCATTTCTGGACCTAACAGTTGTTTCTCTCCAACTTCGTCCCAGCATAAGGGTGATCGACAACTCCTTCCGTATAAGGCTTCAAAAGGTGCCAGTTGTATACTTGCCTGGTAGCTATTATTGTATGCAAATTCGACCAGAGGCAAGTGATCATGCCAGTTTCCATCAAAATCAGTAATGCATGCTCTTAGCATATCTTCGACTACTTGATTGGTTCTCTCGGTCTGACCATCCGTTTGAGGATGAAAGGCTGTGCTAAAGTTAAGTCTCGTTCCCAACGAATGTTGTAGTCCTTTCCAAAAATGAGAAGTAAAACGGGGATCTCTGTCAGACACGATTGAAACAGGAATACCATGTAATCTGACTATTTCCTTGATGTATAGTGCAGCTAAGACATCAACTGACCATCGACTCTTGATTGGCAAGAAATGCGCTGATTTAGTCAATCGGTCAATGATAACCCATATTCCATCATGTCCTCTTTTTGATTTAGATAAACCCATGATGAAATCCATACCAATATCCTCCCACTTCCATTTAGGGATATCTAGAGGATGTAGCTTTCCAGCAGGCTTTTGGTGTTCCGCCTTGACTTGTTGGCATGTGAGACAACGTGATACATAGTCTGCTATTTCCCTTTTCATGTTGGGCCACCAAAAATTTCTTTTCACATCTTGGTACATCTTGGTAGATCCAGGATGAATCGTATACCTTGACCTATGAGCTTCATCTAAGACCTTCTTCTTCAATTCTGGGCAGTCCGGTATACAAGTTCTATTCTTGAACATTAATCTTCCATCAGAAGCTAATTGGAAATCCGATTGTCCTTCTAATCTGCCCTTGATTTCTACTAATGTAGGATCATCATTCTGAAGTGCTTGTATTTCAGACAATAAATCTGACTGTATGCTTACATGAGATAATGTGACACATCTAGGGTCCGTGTCCATGCTTATATTGAGTTCAGAGAATTGTTCCAGCAATTTCCATTCTTGAATCAGACAATTGGCTAACAGTGCTCTCGGCTTTCGACTAAGGGCATCTGCTACATGATTACCCTTTCCGGGATGATATTGTATATTGAAGTCGAAGTCCTTGAGATATTCCAGCCATCGTCTTTGCCTCATATTTAGTTCCTTCTGTGAGAAAAGATATTTGAGACTCTTGTGATCGGAGTATACAGTAAACTGTACTCCATAAAGATAATGTCTCCATATTTTGAGTGCAAATACTACCGCGGCCAATTCTAAGTCATGGACGGGGTAGTTCTCTTCATGCTTCTTTAATTGACGAGAAGAGTAGGCTATAACCTTCCCTTGTTGCATTAGAACACACCCGAGGCCAATGCCAGAAGCATCAGTGTATACCTCGAACTTTTCTCCTTCAATTGGCAATGCTAAGATAGGAGCTGTAGTAAGATGATCCTTGAGAGTTTGGAAGCTTCTTTCACATTCCTCATCCCATTCATAACGGATCTCCTTGCGAGTTAACCTCGTAAGTGGCACGGCGATTTTAGAGAAATCCTTGATGAATCGCCTGTAATAGCCGGCAAGACCTAAGAAACTTCGGATCTCGCTAGCATTGGTCGGTCTTTCCCAGTTCCTTACAGCTTCAACCTTTGATGGGTCTACAGACAAGCCATCCTTTGATATAACATGTCCGAGAAAAGTCACTTCTTCAAGCCAGAATTCACACTTGCTAAGTTTTGCATATAATTGGTTTGTCCTTAATATTTGTAATGCAATCCTCAAATGTTCCTCATGCTCATCCTTGGTCTTGGAATAAATCAATATATCATCAATAAAGACCACCACGAATTGATCTAAATAAGGCCTGAATATACTATTCATTAACTGCATAAAGGCAGCAGGGGCATTCGTTAGTCCGAAAGGCATAACAACAAATTCATAATGGCCATACCTGCTTCTGAATGCGGTTTTATGAATATCCTCGTCCTTGATTCTTAGTTGGTGATATCCGGACCTAAGATCAATTTTGGAAAAGTACATGGATCCTGAAATTTGATCAAACAATTCATCGATTCTCGGCAGTGGATACTTGTTCTTGATAGTGAGATGATTCAATTGTCGATAGTCGACGCATAACCTCATGGATCCGTCTTTCTTCTTTACAAATAATACAGGCGCTCCCCACGGGGAAGTACTTGGTCTAATGAATCCTTTCTTAATGAGTTCCATCAATTGCTCCTTTAACTCCTTGAGTTCAGCAGGTGACATCCTATAAGGTGCCTTTGAAATCGGACCAGCACCAGGGACTAAGTCAATGGTGAAGGCCACTTCTCTTTGCGGGGGTAATCCCGGCAAATCTTCCGGAAACACGTCCGGAAATTCTTGTACCACTGGAATGTCTTCTAGCTTAGCTTCCTTAGCTTCTTTAACTGTGACAAAGGCAAGGAAAGATGCACATCCTTTCCTGATGAGCTTGCTAGCTCGGAGAGCTGAAATAAGAGGGGATCTGCTCCGACCCTTGGGGCTAGTCAAGATTAGTTCTGGAAATTCCTTGAATGTAACCTTACTATTGCGGCAATCAACCGTTGCCTGATACTTGGATAACCAATCTGCCCCTAGTATAACATCATACTCTTTCAGATCTAAACATATGAGATCAATAGGGAGATTTCTACCCTGAACCAATACTTCGCAGTTTTGGTAATGATGTGTAATATCAGTCTCATCATCCAGAGGAGTAGACAAAACTAACTTTATCCATTCCGGTTCTAGGGGTAATGGGTCAGCAAACTTCTTAGAAACAATAGAATGCGATGCACCAGTATCAATTAAGACATATGCATTCCTGGAACAAACTTTCAATGTACCTTCCACTAAGCCGCCTTCTTCTTCTTGCTCGGTCTCCTTGATTGCATGAAGACGAGCATTCTTGGTTACTGGGCGTTTTCCGTCATCGGCTTGATTATTTAGTAGTGGGCAATCGGGAATCCGATGCTCACGACTCCCACAACGGAGACATGCTCCTAGTTTCCTCCAGCATTCTTCTGCTCTATGACCCGCTTTATCACAATGTTTGCACACTGTATTTGGAGAGGTAGTGGTGATAGAGAAGGGCTTGGTCTTCTTAACTTTTGCTCTTGCGAGGGAATACCTCCATTGCTAGGCCTCTTCTTGAAGTTGGGTTTAAAGGAACCCGAACCTGTAACTTGTTCCTTCTTATCCTTACCACGAATCCTATCAGACAGTTCCGTGGCATCTTCTAATAGTTGAGCTCGGCGTACTATCTCCGAGTAGACTTGAATGTCCATCGGCGCCAGTTGAGTAATAGCTTGGGGCCTGAGCCCATTAAGAAACCTCCTAGCTTTCATTTTCTCGGTGCTAACTAGATGCTTAGCATACCGAGACAATCTAGAGAATTGGGCCTCATACTCGGCCACTGACAAGGATCGTTGTTTTAATGCGGCAAATTCTGCAGCCTTCTTTTCCTGAACTCGGTCCGAGAAATATTTCGCGTTGAAGTGTTCAACGAATTCTTCCCACGAAACCTGATCTTGATTTATAGTAGCCTCTATTGATTCCCACCAGCATCTAGCATCCCTTTCTAACTGAAAAGTAGCTAATAAGACCTTATCTTGATCCGTGCATTGCATAACACGGAATATTCGTTCTGTTTCCCTAATCCAGTGTTCAGCGTCATCTGGATCAGTAGAACCCGTGAACTTGGGCGGGTTCATGTTCTTGAAGGTCTGGTGGAGACTTCCTGCTCGTTGTCCACCTCCTTGTGTTACTTGTTGCAGCACTTGAGTCATGCCTTGCAGTGTACGCTGCATGTTGCGCCATTGAGCTCGTTCGGCAGCCATTATCCTACAATTACCATAACTATATTAGTATATACTCGCGTTAAGGGCTTTTAAGTTTTTATATTAACTCAACCCTTGGTTCTACCCAATCTCACTGGTTAAAGGTTTGAACATATCCTTGGACTTGGGTTTTCCTAGGAATTGAATACCCTAGGCTCTGATACCACAAAAACTGTCACGCCCCGAGAGCGGAAGATACCCGGAGATGCGTGACGAGTTTATATCAATCATGTCAATCAGAGTAGTAGTGTATTCGACACCAAAACAGAGATGCGCAAAAGTAAAGATAACCCAATCCTTTATTTCATAATGGATAGACTATTACAAATCCAATACTCTATTCAATTAAAAAGGAAAAGTACATAGTTGACTCAAGAAAATAGGAAAAAGACTAGATGACACTTGGAAAAGCTCTAGCTCTTTCACTCTTGACTTTCCCCATCAGATTGACCTTCTTCGTCGGACTTACCTGAAAAGTAAGGGACAAACACTGAGTGAGCGAACGTTCAGTAGGAAATTATATCTCAAGCGCTAGCAAGGGGTTTAAATAATTACATCTTTCATGTATGTACTATAGCTATGCATGCTTGTATAAAACGATAAGGTAGAAAGAGAGTATAGCAGTAAGATAGCAATTTGAACAAGCCATGAACTTTCAAGAAAAGCTAACAAGATATTCAAGCAAGAACTTTTAACAAGTCATGTCAAGAATTTGGCTATCATGTTTCAAGCAAGCAAGTAATTACCCTTTCTCGGGTCACGCAATTCATGTCGTGTCAAGTACGAGTCAAGTACAAGATTTGTGTGGAATGTCCAATCAAGCTAGTCATGCACTCGGTATAATGCCAGATACCTTATCATTCAACTCCCATGGGCACAAGTACTTTCCGGTGCTCCTCCCAGGACCAGATCGGGCCCAAAATGCGCAGGCATTTATCATGTATTTTGACATCCACTCTTGTATATATATATATAGCCAATATGGAATTTCAACAACTTAAGCTTGTAGACACATAGGATAACTTTGAGAGAATGGAGTCCAAAAATACGACATTGGACATAGATAGGCGATAACAACGGTACAATCACGATGAACGATGAAACTAGGTGGAATTAGGTTCCCTTAACTCGGGTACCATGACAATTGAGGTCCACATGAACAGTATATCAAAGGCAAGATACCCTCATTCTTATTATAGAATTGAGGTCCACAAGAACATCAACAAATGGCATGATATCATCATCCCATTAAGAATTCTCATGATATACTCTTTGCATATCATAAGGGCCGGTATACCATGTTTCTTTAGAGTGACATGGCATTCAATAGTGTAATGGGTTTTTAGGGTACAACCAGCTCAGTCGGCCTTGAGGGAATCCAAGGCTCGAGGAGTCTTACGGAGGTCTCTATGACTAACTCGCTAGTCCAAAGGAACGGAATGTCCAATGGAGAGCTTGTATGTCAATGAGAATTGAGGGTGATCGATAAAACATCATGAAACGTGGGACTATACTCACGGAGTGGAGATATAGTGCCGATATACATATATATATATAGATATACTGAAACCATCGGTTGTCAGAAACAGGTAAAAATATTTTTACAGGAAAATAACGACTTAAGTAAAGTCACTACTCAAGTAATTAACGCCTTCAGTAAGGGCGTTTATCTATTTTACATTTTTGCAAGATTTCAATATTTCAGTATTTTACCAAAAACGCGCCCTGGTAAGGGGCGTTTATTTACAAGTTGACGACGTATACAGTGGTCGTTCATTCTTTACTTCTATTTTTGCAGTATATATATTCAGAAATTTATCAAAAACACGCCCTGGACAGGGGCGTTACTTTTCAATTCACGCCCTGAACAGGGGCGTTTGTCAAGTGAGAGACGACCTATACAGGGTTGTGAATTCAAGAATTTTCAGATTTCAAGTATATAATTTCCAGAAACAAGAGACATGGTCATGACAGGAAATTTATCGGATTCAAGTAAATATGATTGTACACTGATTTAGAATCATGTTTAAGTGAATATTGGATAATTAACATGGGTAATTAACAATTGAGAAAATTGACGTCCGTGTACCGGGCGTCAAATCTGGAATTGACGACCTGGTCATGGTCGTTTATTTAAAGGTAGCGCCCTTGTCTGGGTCGCGTATTAAAGTATCACCCTTGGAAAGGGCGTTTCTTTCCGACAATAGAAACATTTAAAACTCGCGAAAACTATATGCATGAATTAATATATATGGTTTAACATAGTTATTATGGTGATTTGGGCTACAGTGCTTGAGAAAACCTACCTTTTGATGAAACGTGAAAGATCTGGTGAAGAGACGATGCTCTGTCTGTAACAGAGTGATCACCGGAAGAAGAAGATGAAGGAGAAGTTGCAGATGATGTACGTGGATGAAGAACCCTCAATTCTTCAATCGATCGGTTTCACTTCTACAGGCAACCTGTAGAGGCAGAATAAAACGAAGGTATTACTCTTCGTAAGAACTAACAGAAGGTAAAGAAGGAGAAGAACTTTACCCGTTCTTCAGATGACAAAAGCTTTCAACCTGGAATCAGAAGAGAATGAAGAATCATCAGTATTCTTCACAATTTGATAGACAGATTAAAGGAAAAAGAACATGATGTTCTTTACGTACCGTAGCAGCAGCCGATCGACCAAATAGCTTTAGGGTTCGATCGGCAAGGGTTTTTATAGGATTTTGAAAATCCTAATAGGGTTAGTGTTTGATTGGAAGTAACACTTCCGTGATAGAGTTATTACTACATTCAAACTCTTTCTTATAGTTATCAACTTACCCTGGATAGACTCCTGGGTCGAACGAAACTCAAACTGAATTAGCGTCCTAAGTAAGGGCGTCGAATTTAAATTGACGCCTTGTCAGGCGTCGTTACTTGTTGAAACGCGTCCACTCCAAGGACGTTATGCAAACTTGCCCTTTTTATTTATTTTGGTCGTTTGAAATTTGACGCCTTGACATGTGGGCGTCCTTTCTTCAAAACACGCCTTAGGTGAAGGCGTTTGTAAAGTAGCGCCTATATCTGAGGCGTTATTTTCATCAGGGTTTAATTATTTTTATTCCAAGCTCTTTCATTTATTTACTAAATCTTTTAATCTATTTTGATTTATTTATTCCTTTTAAATTTATCAGGGTTGCTACAGGGACTGACTCAATAATGCAAAGAAAAAGAAAAGAAAAAGAAAAAGAAACCTAGGACAATGAGACTAGACAAATGGACATACAAAATGGACTACCCTAAATGGGCCTAACAATAAAACCTATATGGATGATGGGGGATGCAACACAAAATAACACAAGTGGGCTTGGACAAGCCCACACAACACAAACAATATGAAGGATTTCACCCAAGTCAAACAAGTTAATATGATGGGAAGTATTTTATTGTCAAAGTTTTGAGTGGGCCTTTAAATATTTTTAAATTAAGATTAATTCCTTAAAGATAGGTATCCTATAGAGAATAAGGTCCATACTTTAGGTTGATTAGGGTTAACTCCTTCACAACGTATCTAAATGCAAGCGTATGGGGTGGAAAGATACAACCGGCCCGGCGTCTGTGTGGGAATCCACGGCTCGCGAGGACTTATGGAGGTCCCGGATAAGATCACCTAGTCGAGCCCAAGGAATATGGGAGCGAGAGGATCACTTACCGAGAGGGAATGCAACTACAATATGGCAATATGCATGACCCTATGTGCACCGGAGTGCATGCAATTTCTAGCCTAAATCTAACAAATCAAGATATAATGAACATATGTGAACATAACAATATGGATGCAAACAAAGTGAACAATATGAGCATGAAACGCTATCTAAACATGGACATACACACCAAAATCGCAGCAAAGCATGAGACAAGTGATGGGCACTAGATGTCCCACCGTTATCGCCAAAAAAGGGTGTAGATGTGGAAAATATGTAGCGTGGTGTCGCAAGTCACATAGGCAAGCATATGTGCATAAGTGATAACATAATGTGCATATCAAGTGAACATCATGAACATGTGACTATGTAAACATGGTAGCATGATCATACAACAAGACAAAAGCGATAAAAGATGTAAAAGAATGCCGTGATCGCCACCAAGGAATGACAACGCCAAAAGAATATAAAATACTAAGTGCGTTGTGTACCTTGGAAAAAGAGGATGATCACGCTCAATATCAAGATACGGGGACTATGTGGATTACCTCTCCTTGCCTTCCAGCCGGCTAGAAGGTAAGGGCCTCACTTTCCATGCTTTCCTGCGAAACAAACACAAAACAAGAGGCAAAACCCATTAGAAAATGTTAAGTGTAGAAATCTGCCCAAGTGCATAAAGTAGCATGAAAGATTGAGGGCAAACTTACCGGGGGAGGGTTTTTAACCCCTATGGAAGGGTGCAAACAATAGGTGTGTATATTGTGATGAGATTAACATGAAGAAATTGGTTTAATATGCCATGATGAACATAGATAAACAAGGTGCAAAAGTGCATGCCACAAGAAAAACTGTACAAACAGTGTAAAGTGGGTGCAAAGACTGATGCAAACAGTAGGGAAAACGATGTCCAAATGAAAAGAAATTTGAGATGATAGAAGACTTGAGTGTTGTAAAGAAGTAGGAACAAGAATCACTCAAAAAGGAGGTCGGGACAGAAAGTTATGATACCGGAGATTTGGGAAAAAAAATATGGACTGTGCAGAAAATACAGAACAGTGCACAAAATGGGCTCAAAGAATGATGAATATCTCACAAGATAGAACACCAAAAGAGGAAAGAGTGGATGCTATGGAAAGGTGGGAGTGTTGTGATGAAACTAGGGTAGAAAGGAGAGTTTAAAACGGGGAAGAGACCAGTGAAAAACGGGGTGGAAAACACAAGAAAATAGAGCAGTGCAGAACATGGGAGGAAAATGACTAAGTATAAAAACGGAATGATCAAGCAAAACTCATGGACAAAATATGAAGGAAGATGATGAGGTAATGAGCCCAAAACTAAGGAACACAAAGATTATACTTCCCTCTAGAGTCTGGAGTTGAAAGGATGGATCAAGAGTGCCCCACAGCCTCGCACCGGCGACGTAAATATGCCCCCGTCGCAAGAAATCTGAGTTTCAGCAAAGTGGAGAACAGTGTGATGAAACCTCAAAAGTAGGGGCTTGGAAGAGGGGGAAAAGATATGAAAAATAAGGCAAACATATAATGAAAACGAAGCTAATACTCCCCTCTTCAAGATGGAGTTGAGGGAGGACGAAAATAATGAAGCATGACTCCGCACCGGCTTGATGAACAGGCCCCCGTCGTGAAGTTGTAGCAGAAAATCAGCAAACTGTGATGATTTGCCAAAAGTAGGGGCCAAGTTAGGAAAGCAAACGATGATGAAATCGAGCAAATAAGGAACCAAAACGAAGCTTATACTTCCCTCTTCAGGCTAGGGTCGAAGGAGGATGAAGAAAATTGGGCATGGCTTCGCCGTCGCCTTGAAAACACGCCCCCGTCGCACAGGAAATCTGGGCAAGTTTATATAAAAAAAGTGGTGAAACCCCCAACTTTCTCCCACGATTCCATAAGATAGAGTCCACCAAATCTCGAGATCTCTAGATCATTCTCGAGATAATAGTCAAGATAAGGCATAAGAACAAACAGGACTCTTTTTGGTTGAAGATTGTGGAAGTTATGGCTCTTGGAAGAAGCCTCTGGAACGTAATCTGCAGGGTTTTTTGGTTGCACGAAAAGTAGAAAAACCTGATATTGCGGCCGCGATTCCAGGAGATATAGCCCATCAAAGTTTGATTTCTATGAACCAAAGTAAAGATAATACAAAGGGCTAGAAGTAGGAAAAAACGGGGATCAATTTGGATAAGTATTCTAGAAGTTATGGTCGCCGCAAGATAGCCACATCGCGCAGGTTCGTGGAGATAGAGTCCAGAGCAGGCTGGACTCTTATTAGATAAACGGTCAGACGACTGATCATTAAGGGTTAAACGGTCGTCAACCGACCGTTTACAACAATGAACGGCCATTAACACGACCGTTTAAGGTAGACTTTGCGTGACTTTGGAAATTGGATTATATCTCCAAAACGGTGCAGAATTAGCAAAAATGGTAGAAGACAAAATTATAGATAACTCAAAAATGAACAACTTTTATGAAGAAAGTAAGATGAGAAAATGATCGAAAGAGAGAGAAAGTGGGGCTAGAACAGAGAGAGAAAATACCGGGACATAGGTGAACAGTGCAGTCTGCAGAAAAAATGTAAATAACTTCAAATCGGTGCAGAACTGGCCAATGATGTAGAAGAGGGAATTGTAGGGATTTAAAATATGAACAACTTTGGTGAAGGACAGATTTTGAAAAGAGAAAAGGAAGGGGGAGAAAAAGGACAATTTTCAAGACTACGCAACGAAAGGGGGCTGAATGCTTGAGGGAAGCCGGCCTAAATGGGCCGTAAGGCGACTTTGAAGGCTGGAAGGTGACAAGATAGGCTCCAGGGCTCTATGAAATAATGATCTCCAAGGTTCAAAAGGAATGGAATAATGAAATGGGCTCGAAATCCATCCAAGAAAGGCTCCAAAATAATGGGTAATTCGGGACATCCTAAATTGATGAATAAGAGAAATAACGCAACTTGCAGGCTAAAAACAGGTGTCAACAGCAGGTCTACAGGGTTCATAGCACGAGGCGCAACTCTTCTGGCCGGCCGAGGGAGGTGGAGATCCAAGTCCCAACTTGCTCTTCTGTGCTCTCTCGCGGTTGCATTTAGGACCGTTTGACGATCTGGGCGGCTTATCGTAAGGCCATCTATTGCTCAATAGCGGCCTGATATTAGACCGTTTATGCTCGCAGAGTTCCAGATTTCATCTCCCGTGGGCGGGTGTTTCATCCTCCTCTTTCCAAGGAATTTAGCTTAGCTTTGCTATTTTAATTACCTTGGTGGCGATCACACTTCCTTAGTGGGGTATTGTTCATCATTGTCAACTTGCTTGCTCTTCTCTTTACTTCTCCACACCTACGGTGTAATACCCTGGATTCTTATTAATTCTTTTGAATCCTTTTCGGAGAGTTTCAAATCGCTTTGGTAGGTCCTGAGTTGAGTTTTACGATCCACGTAGATTTTTCTCTCGTACAAGTTACGAAACCCAGTGGTTAGTTTATTTCTCAACTCATCGACTCGAGGACGCTACAGTTGCGATGTACTCTTTGAGAGCATCGTTTCGACTATTTTTACGTATTTTTTTGAATTAGTCCATTTTTGGCTCAAAAATCAGAATTTTTGAAAATTAGGAAAATTCCAAATTTCTTTTCCTTGTTCTTTTCTTTTCCTCTTTCCTTTCCCTCATTCGCGAGCGACCCTCTCTCTCTCTCTCTCCCATTTTCTGTCCTCTCTTGCCCTCTCTGCTCCGGTTGTAGACGGAGGAGGCATGGGCAGGCAGTGGAGATGCTGTGGCGGTGATCGAGTGCGCGATGGGGCGAGGATTGGACCGTTTCTGGCGGGATCCCAAATGGTGGATTCAAAGCCGATGGTCGAGTTCGCGATGCAATTTTTAGCGTGGTTTAGTCACTCCGGTGCAAAGAATCTTCGGTGGAGGTAGGGAGACGGATCACCTACTTCTCTTCTGTATTTTCCTGCAGTTTCACGTTGTTCGGTGCGAGAACGAGCCGGTTTTGACTTGTTTTGGGAAAATCAAGCTTCGGGGGTGTTCGTCGGGTTTGCCAAAAAACGGCAACGATTTTCAGCTAGATTAGCGTCATTGGAACCCCCAGCATGTCAACATTCCAGTTCCGTCAATTTTGCGGCGATCGGTGGCCATATGGAGCCAGTACGAGCCTGGGAACCCCGGTGACTCGATTTGGGTCGATTCGGTAGAATCGTCCGTTTCTTACATTTTTGGTGTCGTTTGGACCCCTTCTAGTATGTGGAAGGCTTGTATGGTCATTAGGGCTGTATCTCCTTCGTTTAGACGCGAATGGGGCGATGAAAGGCCAAGATCGGCCGATCCCATCTTTTTCCCGCCGTGATGCCCTACACAGTTTAACAGTAACTGTTCAGTGTATGGCACAGTTCTATGTGTGACCGTTCCATTTATGTCGGTTCGGGTCTGCGCTGTCGCGCGACAGACCATTTTATAGATTGCATGGCCCTTGTCTAGCCGTGCGGTGCCGGTTGAGCGGGCAATGGCTGGCCATGCCATTCCCCTCATTGCATTGAATGGCACATGGGTGGCCGTGTTGTGTCCATTGAATGGCCAATGTCTAGCCGTTCCGTTTCCATCCATTTCCATCGTCACTTTGCACAGCCAATGTCTGACCGTGCTATGCCCTTGAACGGTCTGTGGCTGGCCGTGCCATTCCCTTCTCCAATTTGAACGGCTAGTTGGTGGCCGTGCCGTTTGCTTAGCACGGTCCCATGTCTGACCGTTTAGTTTGATGGAGCGGCTTCTCCCTCGACCGTTCCATGTCTTGGGCGGTCCTTTGTCAGATCGTTCTGGACCGTTTTGACCAGGTTGCTATTCCAAGTCGGTTCGCCTTGGCGGCCCAACCTTCGTCCGTCTTATCATTGTAGCACCATTCTTAGGCTGCTACAGGTCCGTCTATCTTAAGTCCATGTCTTAGGGCGGTTAGTCTAGCGGTTCACTCTTAGACTGCTGGGTCAGTGTGGCGTGTCTGTTATCGACCGCTTGGTGGTTTGTTTGGGCAGGTCAGTCGGAGTTTGACTGAGTCTAGCGGCCATAGCTTTGACCGCTACAGTCACCTCGTGGTCTTGTCTATGACCACCAGGGTTTGTGCCTCTGTTTATGTACAGAGTGTCGCTTTCCGACGTTTTGGATTTCCAATAGTCTTGGATCGACCTTGTGGTTTGTCCGTCGTCCCGTGGATGTCTCTCGATGTCCTATGAGGGCTATGACCACGATATAAGGTCGTCAGGCATGCCCTGGTTTTTGTACTGATGAAGAGTCATTGTCAGGTTCCAGTCAACCCGGTGTGACCCAGTGGTTGATACGTGACCTTGTGTTTGTCTCGGCTATTCTGGATAGATCGAGATAGTGGTTCTGGATGTCTTGAGATATCATCTTACCTCGGTCTATGTGTCCAGGTGTGCTGAGAGTCTTGGTGATTCCTCAGGTCTCCGTGAGTCGTTTTATGTGGATGTGTCATTTCCTCTGGCTTAGGATTAGACCGATTGGTGGCTTGTTTCGCCGTTACGCAACGATCTTGACTCCAAGTCGTGAGACTCAAGGATCGTTGTGTTAGCAGGTCTAGTTGTCCTATCTTGAGTTTGTTGGCAGTTTGGTGTGCTGCCTTGGGGCTTTGTAGTGGGTGCGATAGTGCTTTCTCGGCCTGTCTGTACTCTAGCACTCGTGTTTTCGAGTCTCTGTGTCTAGTGAGCCTCCACTAGTCGTAGCCTGACGACACGTTCCTGGTGTCAGCCCACCTAGGAGTGGTGGTTGAGGCAGTTCCCGAGATACGGATTTTAGACTAGTTTCCATGGGCCTCTACTTTACGGTAGCATCCTGCTGGTGGGGAAAACTAACTAGAGGCCTGGCTCTAGGCATGAGCTGGTGTGTGCACACGTGGTCAGGGGCGTTTTAGACGAACGCCGACGGGCGTGACCTTGACTAGTCACTCGTTACTATAGTTCATGTTCTGATTCTTTGAGTATCTCAGTCTCCGTCGTTCTCGGCGTCCGTAGGGAGATACTTGTGGCGCAGTGTAAGACATCCATGGAGGCATCTGGCTGTTCTTCTAGTGAGGAGGTGCTTCCGTCACGTGACACGTGACTCTCGCGTTTCTCGTGCATCGTGATCTCTTCGGGTTAGTCTTTTCTTGGACTTACCCAAGGTCAGTACTATTGGGATCGGTGCGATGGATTCAGAGGGGGGTGAATGATTCTCCCCTTAAAAATTTACTCCCAATTAAAAACTATAACTAGACACAATATGAAATCACGACTAGTTAAGCTATATAAGATAAGGAGAACAATGATTCTCTTGACCAAACAGTTGAGCTACAAGAGTGCAGGCTCCTAAGCAAACTTACTCTATTAACTGAACCCAAACAAGCAAACGAATGCAACTTAGAAGCTCAGATGACTTGAGTGAATTTGACACTCTTCAGAACCAATGTCAAATGTCCAAGATGAAAATAAATTCCTCGCTAGACAAATTATTCAGATCGAACCTAAGCATACATCTAGCGGATCAGAATAGACACACAAGCCACTGCATAGAATATTTTTAAGGTGGTTCGGTCCTCCAGACCTACGTCCACCCCACACTTAAATCAGAGTGTGGATTCCGCTGCCAAACAGCTTGAAAACCGCTGGGTGACACAGCTTTCCTACAAACCGCTGACTAACAACTTGACCGCTGGGCATTACAGCTTTGCCAACCGCTGGGGCTTACAGCTTAACCCGTCCAGAGGAATCCTCCTTTGCCCGCTGAGCAACATAGCTTGCTGTCCGAGGTATCCACCTCGCCCGCTGAGTAACACAGCTTGCTGTCTAAAGGAATCCTCCTCTGTAACGCTGAGCAATACAGCTTAGCTTTGCTGACAAACAGCTTGAAACAGAGGTAAAAGAAAAACAAAATATGGAAAGGACACAGCAACAGAAAGCTGTATACGGTAAAGCACAAAACAGCTCTCAAGGAGTAAGTTGGTCTGGATCTGATCCAAGAGCCAACAGATAACACATCTTCAAGGAAGTCTTCTCTCTTCTTTTTCACGAACTCTCTATCTCTCTTTTCACTCTCCTTTTTCTTCTTCTACTGATCTCTCTTTCTCTTTTTCTTCTTCTTTCTTTCTCTTCTTCTGGATCGTGCAGGCTCTCTCTCTCTCTCTGCTTGTGCTCTTTCAGATGGGCTCCCCTACTTCGATCACTCTGCTCACGATCGCCCTGCTCCTCTGGAAGAAGCTTCTTTATTTATAGAGCAGTGAACAGATAGGGCGTGTGCTCTCCATGATTCCCGCCCAAGAGCCTAGACCACGTGGCAGCATTTCAGCTCACTGCATTACACGTGTCACGATCCTGAGCCATCTCCATTCTTGGATCACGTGTCCTTATTAAGCTCCACGAGCAGCAGTCCTATCAGATTAGGCTTGTTATCAGTGTGAATTAATCTGAAAGGAAAGAAAGGATGCATCGAGTAAGTTTGATATTTGAACTGAGCATGTACAGACTGTATAGCGTGTAATGCAGTATGCATATAATAAGGTATGCACATTGATGATGAATGCATGGGCATGCCATCAACGAGTGTACAGACTTTGTGTGCAATGTACAACCAATGTGCAGACTTGCTATGCCTAGAGTTTAAGCATGAATGCATAATGCACAAACTATGCGTGTGCATGTGTGGACTTTGAGTGCATGACACTGCCTTACGCATGTATGCAACAGAATGTATAGACTTTGAATGCCGGGTGAAGAGTGTACAGACTTTGTCTTGAAAGATGCACAAATGCATATAGGAAAGTATGCACATTGAAGAGAAATGCTCAGGCATGCTATCAAGGAGTGTACATACTTTGCATGCATGCGACGAGACGATGTACAGACTTTGCTAAAATGATGCACGGACATATCAGCAGAGAATGTGCAGACTTTGTATAGCCATGAAACAACCGAATGCACTGACTATGCCTATGCATTGAGCAAACAAATGCACTGACTATGTATATGTGTAAAGGACAACGATGCAAATGGATGCCTATGTTCACGAATGTATAGACTCGCTAAGTCACCATGTGCAGACTTAGTGTATGTGCGAGACAAATCAATGCATAGACTATGTATATGCATGAAGACCACTGGTTGAACTGACTTGGTCGAATGAAACAATGGAGGTTGTACAGACTAGCTACCAAAGAATGTACAGACTTGAGTTGATGCAGTCTAGGCAAACTCTGTACATACTTTAACCCTTGAACGGGCATGTACTAACTTATGGCCACATGAAACACAGTTATGAAATGCACAGGCCTAGATGGTTAACCCTGCACTGACTATGTATGCATAATGAACACGCATCGACTTCGAATTAAAGCAACTGATGAATGCACCGATGCAGTGTATGCATACGGCAGATATTGAACCGATACAATGTATGCAGGAGAACTAACAATGCAGTCTATATACCAGATCATGCATCGACTATATGACGTGCAACAACAGTTAATGTACCGATGCAAACTACACTTGTTATGCAGGAACTAGAGTTGCACCAATGCAGAGACAGACAATGCAATGAGATGAATGTGCCCACTCTGAAATCAATCAATCAATCATGCTCATAGTGCTTGCTGACATCAAAACAATTCATACTCATAGTGCTTGCTGACATCAAAACCTTAGGGGCACAACAAGTACTGTGTGGTATGCACGACGATCCAGTCGTGTATGCGTTTGCGCTTAGGGAGCCGTGCTTTGCTCGGTAGCCGTGTTCTCGTTCTTTACGGCTCTACTTTTCCCTTTTCTTTTAGCTGTTCTACTCCTTCCGTTACGACTTTCTTTTACAGCTTTCTAGTTGTAGTTTAGCTTTTCCTGCTTTACTACTACTGTAGTTTTAGCTGTTATTCTGTGTTACTGCGTTGTTTTCAGTGGGGATCCGGGGGACCCCTACTGAGCCAGTGACACTAGGCTCACCCCTACTTTTCAAGTGTGGCGCTCTGCTTCCTTGGCGGTTCCTGGTGTGGCGTGTTCGTTGTTGCCAGCGGTACCTGCGTCGGGCTTCCCCCGACCTCAGTGTACATTTTTCTTTCTGTTGGACTGTACTTGTCTTTCCTTTGGACTGGACTCGGGTATAATTGTTAATTTTAACTGTTAATTAAAAAGTAATTTTATTTCTGCTACTTTAGTAAACCCGATTAATGAAATTTAATTACTTACTGTTATATCTGCGACTTCAATGTACTACACGACATTCCTTTTATCCCTTCGGAGCTTTACAGCTCTTGGGAGGCTTCACGGGTTCCAAGTGGTATCGGGTCTAATCGGTAGTCCTATCAGGTATATCCGGTATCCGGAGTCTGGGTCGTCACAGGTGGTATCAGAGCGGTTGTTGTGTAAAGTATATGGGAATCTGAGATATACAGTGTCCAGAATCCTGAAGGTCCAGTACAGTCTTTCGGTAGCTTAGGTTTCGTGATTCTTTGTCGCTTTGTTTCCGTGTGTTGTCTTGTGCATGCTGTGTCAGCACTGTACGAGATGGTTTATCTCATCAGGATGCGACGGGATGCTCTTTTTTGTCATGGTGTTTGTCTCGATCGTGCTGTACTTGGTAGAGTTCGCCGGAAGGCTTGAATCTATAGTACATTGTTCGAGATTTTTTTTTTGGTGGTTTGTTCTGGTGGCTAGTGACTTTTCAAGTTGGTGTGATGGTCGTACACGTTCTTACGTTGTTATGGTCTTCCCAGCTTAAGTCTGTGCAGCTCTTGAGGTGTTTCGCTTCTGTTGAAGTGGTTGCTTTGTTGGCTCGATTGAGAAGATGCTCAAGCGAACCTAGGATTTTCCTTCCTGGTGAGCTACTGTTAGTGAGCTTGATGCTTCTCATCCTATTTGGTGGAGTCTTTTCGTGGTAAGCCTTGGAAGTGCTGTCTTGGTGAGGCCTTTGTCCTGTGTCTGCTTAAGTGTGGACAGTATTTCTTCTGAGCCTGATCTGCTCTTTGTTCTACGGTTGCTTGGCTTTGGACCTAATCCTTGTTTTAAGAGCCGTTGTGCACCGTGTTCGTCGTGCCGTGTCTGACGGCTGACGTGTTGTGAAGGCTCACTTATTCTTCCAGGACGTAATGGTAAGCTGAGGTTAGCCTTTCTTTGTGCTTTTTGCTGAAGCTGGTACTCTCCTTCATTGCACTTAGGCGATTTGTAATCGGTTGTTAGTAGGATCAGTACTCGTGGCATGGTATATTGCGATTTTCATGAATTGAGATGGCGCCGTGTGTGTGCTGAAATGCGGATACCAGGATATTTCGGATGCCCGTGTGCGTTGTATGAGTGCCCAGCGGAAGCGTGTGGGCTGGTAACCCACGGGTCGAGGATCGTGTGGTAAGATTCTCGCCGGTCGAGAGAATTTTTTTTCTCGATGTGACTTCATCTTGGCGTCCTGTGCCTTGATGTTGTTTGTTGCCGTGCCGTTCTGGTGTTGGCACTGGCATTTGTGAGTATTGGGGAATCTGTCGGCATTTTTACTGGTTGAGTACCCTCTGCTCTGTAATTCTTTCTTGGGTGTTGTGCTCTCGGGACGTGATCGTGGTCCATGAGATGCGTTTCCCAATATGGTTGTTCTTGTTGTCGTGGGTCTTTTCTTGGTATGCTGCTTGACGCATGGCTAGTCCATTATAGTCGTGTGTTTAGTGGTTATTGTGGCTTGATGTGACCCAACTTGCAGTTGTGTTCCGTGGTTCTGTGTTCAGTATGGAGCCGAGATCCTGCAAGTGTTGTTGTTGTCATTTTGTCATTGTTTCCCTGTGATTCTGTCTTAGCATCGTGTGGACCATGATCTTGTCGGTTAGTTGTGCTGTACTCTTCTTTCCTGGTAGAGTTGGCATGTGACTTGATCAGATGTAATATCTGAGTGAGGACTGACCTGATTGTGTTTGTGGTCCGGTGCTGTCGTTGGCATCCGTGTGCCAGGTTTCGTCGTTGCCTTTGGCACTGGAGCCGATGTGTCGAGCTGTCAGCTGGGAGGACTATGCTTCCTTGTTTAAGCTGATGCTTGCTGTGTCTGTCATTTTACTTTCCCGGTTGTTGTTGTCGTGGCATGAGTCGTGTCTCCTTCCCTGTGAGACGTAAGCGACGTTGCCGTGTTTCGGAGGTGTCAGACTTGCGTTCACTTGTGTGCCATGCTCATCTTTTGGATCGATTTTCCGTGAGATCCAGAGCGTGTGCTTGTGATGATGGTCTGGCGGTGTCCTTCTGAATTGTGATTTTTGATATTCATGCTATTTTAAGTTGTGTCTTGGGGGTTTGTTCGTCCCTACTTCTTCTTGTTTGTTCCTTAAATTTCGAGGATGAAATTTCTTGAAGGAGGGGAGGATGTAATACCCTAGATTCTTATTGATTCTTTCGGATCCTTTTCGGAGAGTTTCGGATCGCTTTGGTAGGTCCTGAGTTGAGTTTTACGATCCACGTGGATTTTTCTCTCGTACAAGTTATGGAACCCAGTGGTGAGTTTATTTCTCAATTCATCGACTCGAGGACGCTACAGTTGCGATGTACTCTTTGAGAGGATCATTTCAACTATTTTTACGTATTTTTCTGAATTAGTCCATTTTCGGCTCAAAAATCAGAATTTTCTGAAATTAGGAAAATTCCTAATTTCTTTTCCTCTTTCCTTTCCCTCATTCGCGTGCGACCCTCTCTCTCTCTCCCATTTTCTCTCCTCTCTTGCCCTCTCTGCTCCGGCTGCAGACGGAGGAGGCATGGACAGGCAGTGGAGATGCTGTGGCGGTGATCGAGTGCGCGATGGGGCGAGGATTGGACCGTTTCTGGCGCGATCCCAAATGGTGGATTCAAAGCCGACGGTCGAGCTCGCGATGTGATTTTTGGCGTGGTTTAGTAACTCCGGTGCACAGAATCTTCGGTGGAGGTAGGGAGACGGATCACCTACTTCTCCTCGGTGTTTTCCTACAGTTTCACGTTGTTCGGTGCGAGAATGAGCGGGTTTTGGCTTGTTTTGGGAAAATCATGCTTCGGGGGTGTTCGTCGGGTTCGTCGGAAAACGGCAACGATTTTTAGCTAGATTAGCGTCATTGGAACCCCCAGCATGTCATCATTCCATTTCCGTCAGTTTTGCGACGATCGGTGGCCATATGGGGCCGGTACGAGCCCGAGAACCCCGGTGATACGATTTGGGTCGATTCGGTAGAATCACCCATTTCTTGCATTTTTGGTGTCATTTGGACCCCTTCCAGTCTGTGGAAGGTTTGTATGGTCATTAGGGCTGTATCCCCTTCGTTTAGACGCGAATGGGGCATCGAAAGGCCAAGATCGGCCGATCCCATCTTTTTCCCTCCGTGACGCCCTACACGGTTTAACAATAACCCTTCAGTGTATGGCACGGTTCTATGTGTGACCGTTCCATTCATGTCAGTTCGGGTCTGCGCGGTCGCGTGACAGACCGTTTTATAGATTGCACGGCACTTGTCTAGCCGTGCGGTGCCGGTTGAGCGGGCAATGGCTGGCCGTGCCATTCCCCACATTGCATTGAACGGCACATGGGGGGCCGTGTTGTGTCTATTGAACGGCCACTGTCTAGCCGTTTTGTTTCCATCCGTTTGCATCATCGCTTTGCATGGCCAATGTCTGACCGTGCTATGCCCTTGAACGGCCTGTGGCTGGCCGTGCCATTCCCTTCACCGATTTGAACGGCTAGTTGGTGGCCGTGCCATTTGCTTAGCATGGTCCCATGACTGACCGTTTAGTTTGATGGAGCAGCTTCTCCCTAGACCGTTCCATGTCTTGGGCGGTGGTTTGTCAGACCGTTCTTGACCGTTTTGACCGGGTTGCTATTCCATGTCGGTTGGCCTTGGCGGCCCAACCTTCGTCCATCTTATCGTTGTAGCACCTTTCTTAGGCTGCTACAGGTCCGTCTGTCTTAAGTCCATGTCTTAGGGCGGTTAGACTAGCGGTTCACTCTTGGACTGCTGAGTCGGTGTGGCGTATCTGTTATCGACTGCTTGGTGGTTTGTCTGGGCAGGTCAGTCGGAGTTTGACTGCGTCTAGCGGCCATAGCTTTGACCGCTACAGTCACCTCGTGGTCCTGTCTATGACCGCCAGTGTCTGTGCCTCTGTTTATGTACAGAGTGTCGCTTTCCGACGTTTTGGATTTCCAATTGTCTTGGCTCGACCTTGTGGTTTGTCCGTCGTCCCGTGGATGTCTCTCGACGTCCTATGAGGGCTATGACCACGATATAAGGTCGTCAGGCATGCCTTGGTTTTTGTACTGATGTAGGGTCGTTGTCAAGTTCCGATCAACCCAGTGTGACCCAGTGGTTGACACGGGACCTTGTGTGTGTCTCGGCTATTCTGGATAGATCGAGACAGTGGTTCTGGATGTCTTGAGATATCGTCTTACCTCGGTCTGTGTGTCCATGTGTGCTGAGGGTCTTGGTGATTCCTCAGGTCTCCGTGAGTCGTTTAATGTGGATGTGTCATTTCCTCTGGCTTAGAATTAAACCGATTGGTGGCTTGTTTCGCCATTACGCGACGATCTTGACTCCGAGTCGTGAGACTCAAGGATCGTTGTGTTAGCAGGTCTAGTTGTCCTGTCTTGAGTCTGTTGGCAGTTTGGTGTGCTACCTTGGGACTTCGTAGTAGGTGCGATAGTGCTTTCTCGACCTGTCTGTACTCCAACACTCGTGTTTCGAGTCTCTGTGTCTAGTGAGCATCCACTAGTCGTAGCCTGACGACACGTTCTTGGTGTCGGCCCACCTGGGAGTGGTGGTTGAGGTAGTTCTCGAGATACGGTTTTTAGGCTAGTTTCCGTGGGCCCCTGCTTTACGGTAGCGTCCTGTTGGGGGGGAAAACTAGCTAGAAGCCTGGCTCTAGGCATGAGCTGGTGTGTGCACACGTGGTCAGGGGCGTTTTGGACGAACGCCGACGGTCGTGACCTTGACTAGTCACTCATTACTGTAGTTCATGTTCTGATTCTGTGAGTATCTCAGTCTCCGTCGTTCTCGGCGTCCGTAGGGAGATACTTGTGGCGCAGTGTAAGACGTCAGTGGACGCATCTGGCTGTTCTTCTAGTGAGGATGGGCTTCTGTCACGTGACGTGTGACTCTCGCATTTCTCGTGCGTCATGACCTCTTCGGGTTAGTCTTTTCTTGGACTTACCCAAGGTCAGTACTGTGTGGTATGAATGACGATCCAGTCGTGTATGCGTTTATGCTTAGGGAGCCGTGCTTTGCTCAATAGTCGTGTTCTCGTTCTTTACGGCTCTGATTTTCCCTTTTCTTTTAGCTGTTCTACTCCTTCCGTTACGGCTTTCTTTTATTGCTTTCTAGCTGTAGTTTAGCTTTTGCTACTTTACTACTACTGTTGTTTTAGCTGTTGTTCCGTGTTACTGCATTATTTTCAGTGGGGATCCGCGTGACCCCTACTGAGCCAGTGACACGAGGCTCACCCCTACTTTTCAGGTGTGGCGCTCTGCTTCCTTGGCAGTTCCTGGTGTGGCGTGTTCGTAGTTGCCAACGGTACCTGCGTCGGGCTTCCCCCGACCTTAGTGTACATTTTTCTTTCTGTTGGACTATACTTGTCTTTCCTTTGGACTGGACTCTGGTATAATTGTTAATTTTAACTGTTAATTAAAAATTAATTTTATTTCTACTACTTTAGCAAACTCGATTAATAAATTTTAATTGCTTATTGTTATATCTGCGACTTCAATATACTACACGACATTCCACTTATCCCTTCGGAGCTTTACAGCTCTTGGGAGGCTTCACAGGTTCCAAGTGGTATCGGGTCTACTCGGTAGTCCTATCGAGTATATCCGGTATCTGGAGTCTGGGTCGTCACATACGGTGTGTGTTTTTGTTTTATTCCTTTGCTCCACGCCCCGACATGTGTTTTATTTTCGTCCTCATGAACATTGATGACATGCCCATGCTTCTGATGTTGGTGATTGTTTGAGTTAGGTTATTGCTTGGTCACACACTTTCACATATCTCTCATACCACTATATTCATATCCACACACACCATCACATCACATCATACACAAAAAAAAACCATCAACAGTCATGAGGTCCGCTCCTTTATGGACGTCTCATCCAGCTACAATCAGATATGGATCGCGGAGCATGACCGGGTTCGTACTGCTTTTCGGACCCCCAAGGGTATCTATCATTACAAAAGGATGCCGTTCGGGCTGAAGAATACCGGTGCAACCTATCAGCGGGTGATGACCCGAATTTTTGATGAGCTGCTCTACCACAAGGTCGAGTGCTACATAGACGACCTGGTTGTCAAGACAAGAAGGAAGGAAGATCATCTGCAGGATCTTTGAATTATATTCTAGTGGCTGAAGCAATATGAGCTGAAGATGAACCCGTTAAAATGTGCCTTTGGGGTATCCAGTGGCAAATTCTTGGGTTTCATTGTCAGGCATCGGGGAATTGAAATAGACCCCGCAAGGATCAGGGCAATTCAAGAGCTGCCTCTGCCGAGAAACCTCTCTGAGCTTCGGTCCCTCTAAGGCCGGCTCGCCTATATCCGACGATTCTTATCCAACCCGTCAGGGCGGTGTCACCCTTGTCACAAGTTAATGATGAAGGATGTTCCATTTTATTGGGATGAAGAATGCCAGACGGCTTTTGACAAGCTGAAGAATTATCTGAGAACTCCTCCAGTGCTCGGTGCACCGGTGAAAGGGCGGCCGCTAATTGTATATATAGCAGCCACACACCATTGTCTGGGGGAAATGTTGGCCCAAAATAATGACGAAGGAAAAGAACAGGCCCTCTACTATCTCAGCCGAAGGTTGGTGAGAACTGAAGAAAAATACACATACATTGAGAAGTTCTGCTTGGCTCTGGTTTTCGCAGCTAAGAAGCTCCGACACTACATGTTGTCGCATGAGATCAAGCTGATATCCAAAGCAGATCTGCTGAAGTACATTCTATGCCAACCGCCACTTAAAGGCCGCTTAGGCAAATGGGCAGTAATTCTTATGGAGTTTGATATCTCTTACGTGCCGCAGAAAGCTGTCAAAGGCCAGGCTATCGCGGATTTCTTTGCCGCACACCCAGTGACTGAAGACTACCCACTAGAGGTAGAACTCCCCGAAGATGAGACCCTGGAAGCAGATCAAGTTCAGCATACCCTCTGGCAATTATACTTTGATGGTGCCTCCACAATTGATACTCTAGCGGTCGGAGTAGCCAGGGTCAGAGCTGGTGCAGGCATAGTCCTGAAGTCTTCTGAGGGGGAGGTCATATATACCTCCTGTTCGATAAACAAGCCCTGTACAAACAATGAGGCTGAATATGAGGCTTTAATTATTGGGCTGCAAATTGCCCTCTCCATGGGAATCCGGATGCTCGAGGTGTTTGGAGACTCTATGCTAGTTGTGAAACAAGTTGGAGGAGAATTCGAGGTCCGAAAGCCGGAGCTCTTTCCCTATCACAAATTGGTGCTGCGCCTGATGGTGAAATTTTACCTCATCCAGATGAACCATGTTAATCGAGGACAGAATGCTCAAGCATATGCCCTTGCAAAGCTAGCTAGTTCCTTGACAGTCCCGCCAGATCAGAGCCTGCATATAACTGTCATCAATAGACGACAAGTCCCCAACATGATAGAAATCCCAGTAGAGGGAGAAGAAGATGAAGTCTTGGCTGTAGAGGAAGGCCAACAACCTGATTGGCGGGAGCATCTCCTACACTGGTTCCAACGTCGGCGTCTCTCAAAGGAAAAAGAACAAAGAATGAAATTGATCAGAATCAAGGATTCTTATGAAATGAGGAACGGAGCGTTGTTCCGGATAATGGCGAACGCCCGAAGGAAAATCTTGCTTCGTTGCTTATCCACGAAGGAAGCTTAGCAGGTAATGCAAGAAATTCATGCCGGGTCAGTCGGGGCACACTAGGCCAGTTCGAAGATGAAAATTGAAATAAAGAAATTGGACTACTACTGGCCCACTATGTTCGATGATTGCTACAAGTTCGCAAAAACTTGTCAGAAATGCCAAGAACACGCCACCGTGTCAAAGAGGCCACCAGTGCCACTGCATCCCACCATCCCGACTTGGCCATTTGCCCAATGGGGCATAGACGTGATGGGTCCTCTACCAACATCATCATCAAGGTGCAAATATATCTTGGCGGCCACGGACTACTTCTCCAGATGGGCAGAAGCGATAGCGCTAAGGGAAGTGACCGGGGAGCTGGTCGCCAGGTTCTTCCGACAAAACATAATATTCCGATTTGGGGACCCCAGCCGCATCATCTCCAACAGTGGCCGCTATTTCAGAAACCAGAAGGTATATCGACTGGCTGATAAATACAAAATTGATTGGAGGACATCATCCCCCTACAACCCCCAGGCCAATGGGCTCACAGAGGCCTTCAACAAAATGCTTTGCACCTTGTTGGCGAAGATTGTTAATTCCAATAAGAAAGATTGGGAAGAAAGGATGTACGAAGCGCTGTGGGCTTATCGTACAGTTTATAAAACCCCGACTGGCTGCTCACCGTTTTCCCTTGTATATGGGTAAGAGGCGGTGGTGCCAATTGAACTTGAGGTTCCATCTCTGTGGGTCGCCATTCAACATGGCCTGGCTAGCGGTGAACAAACTAATACAGAGAGAAGATTGGAGGAGCTTGCTCAACTACAGGGAAGACGACTCTGAGCATAACCGAACATCCAATTATATCAGGCTCGCATGACCGGTGCTTTTGATAAGCTGGTCAAAGAGCGAGAATTCAAGAAGGGCGAGCTTGTCATGGTCAAAAGAAGAGAAGTAATGGCAGCTAACGCCAAAGGGAAGTTGATTGAAAATTGGGTGGGCCCGTATGTTGTGCATCGAGTCTACGAAGGAGGCGCTTACATCTTGGTGGATTACAAGGGCGCAGTTTAGTTTTCCCCTCTCAATGGGGAGCATATGAAGTTATATCGGGTGGCCACGCCAGCACCTGAAGATTGAATAAATTCAAAGGAGCTTCATAGTCCGAACACAGTCCCACTGGGTCACAATGCCCCGATGGACCTTATGTTTGCACGGGTGAAGAAAACCTTTTCTTTGCACAAGCATTAACCCCATGCCTGCGAATACCCCTCAATAATGCCCCCGACGGACCTTACGTTCGCACGGGTGAAGAAACCTTTTCCTTGCATGGGCATTAACCCCATGCTTGTTAATACTACTCAACAACACCCCCGACGGACCTTACGTTCGCACGGGTGAAGAAACCTTTTCCTTGCATGGGCATTAACCCCATGCTTGTTAATACTACTCAACAACGCCCCGGATGGACCTTACGTTCACACGGGTGAAGAAAAACTTTTCCTTGCACGGGCATTAACCCCATGGCTGTGAATACTACTCAACAATGCCCCCGACGGACCTTACGTTCACACGGGTGAAGAAAACCTTCCCCTTCCATGAGCAATAACCCCATGCCCGCGAATGCATCCATGCGGTGACAGGCTTTATGCCTCAGTCGAATGTTACTCAACAATGCCCCGACGGGCCTTACGTCCACACGGGTGAGTAAACTCTTCCTTTGTGTTAGCATTACCCTCTTTCTAACAAATAAACCATTCTATCGGCGCAAGGCTTAGTGCCCTAGCCTACTTTCGTACATTATCACCATTACGGTCCTTACGTCTGAATTGGCACAGAAACTCTTCCTTTGCGTTAGCTTTAGCCTCTTGTCAACAAATAAACCCCTTTCTCGACGCAAGGCTTCGTGCCCTAGCCAACTTTTACCCAATATCGCCATTACGGACCTTACATCCGAATCAGCGTAGAAACTCTTCCTTTGCGTTAGCATTACCCTCTTGCTAACAAATAAACCCATGTTATCGGCGCAAGGCTTAGTGTGCTAGCCGGCATTTACACAATATCACAATTACGAACCTTACGTCCGAATCAGCACAGAAACTCTCCCTTTGCGTTGGCATTATCTTCTTGCCAACACATAAACCCTTCTCTCGGTGCAAGGCTTCGTGCCGTAGCCAACTTTCATACAATATCGCCATTACGGACCTTACATTCGAATCGGCACAGAAACTCTTCCTTTGCGTTAGCATTACCCTCTTGCTAACGAATAAACCCTTCTATCGGTGTAAGGCTTAGTGCCCTAGCCAACTTTCACACAATATCACCATTATGGGCCATACGTCCGAATCGGCGGAGAAATTCTTCTTTTACGTTAGCATTACCCTCTTGCTAATGAATAAAACCCCTATTATCGACTCAAGGCTTCGCGCCCTAGCCGGCATTTACACAATATCGCCATTACGGACCTTACGTTCGAATCGGTAGAAATCTTTTCTTTGCGTTGACATTATTTTCTTGCCAACAAACAAACCCTTTCTATCGGCGCAAGGCCCCGTGCCCTAGCCCACAGTCACATACTACCATCTAGGGTCAAACATCGCATATCGACCTATCATCACTCTCTTACCTTTTTGTTTAAAAAAACTGGAAAATGAGGCTTAAAACAGAGGTGCCCCGCCGGACATGTTCCTACACAGGGATAACGGCAAAAATGGCTATAACCCAGTTGTGGCGAAATCCGAAAGGGTGCTGCTGGCAAAATCGGGTACCCCGCCACGTGAGAACCCGAAAAGGCGCGTGGGTAACAGTAAGAGGGGGCCGATGCCGGTGAAAACCCGAAAGGGCGCTTGTACTAGTAATGTGATTAAAAAAATAAAAAAAATAAAAAAAATGATATTGTATCTTCTTCCCAAAGGACATGTCCCAGGGTCAAATTTTTTAACATTCTCACAACAGAACATCCCCCTGTGTCCTACCGGAGAATAAACCACTAATAGACATTTCCAAAGCCTGACTGGAATAGGCCTTCCGCTTGTTCTAGTGA
Source organism: Amorphophallus konjac (assembly GCA_022559845.1). Lineage (NCBI taxonomy): Eukaryota > Viridiplantae > Streptophyta > Magnoliopsida > Alismatales > Araceae > Amorphophallus > Amorphophallus konjac. Next base: position 60,987 of record JAHNEJ010002324.1, on the reverse strand, counting down.
AAAATTTAAACCTATCTTTGCTTCGGCATCTAACCCGATGTCGATGAATACATCTACCCTGATCTTCGTCATCATCGGCGAGATCAGTGAATGAAATGTTAACTTGGACCTTTCGTCCTTGTTAATGAAGGATAAGACCTATCTTTGCTTCGACATCTAACCCAATGTCGACGAATACATCTACCCTGATCTTCGTCATCATCGACGAGATCCGTGAATGAAACGTTAACTTGAACCTTTCGTCCTTGTTAATGAAGGAAAAGACCTATCTTTGCTTCGGCATCTACCCCGATGTCGATGAATACGTCTACCTTGATCTTCATCATCATCGACGAGATCTGTGAATGAAACGTTAACTCAGACCTTTTGTCCTTCTTAATGAAGAAAAATACCTATCTTTGCTTCAACATTTTACCCGATGTCGATGAATACGTCTACCCTGATCTTCGTCATCATCCGTGAGATTAGTGAATCAAACATTAACTTGGACCTTTCATCCTTGTTAATGAAAGAAAAGACCCATCTTTTGCTTTGGCATATAACCTGATGTCGATGAATACATCTACCCTGATCTTCGTCAGCATCGGCGAAATCAGTGAATATAACATTAACTCGGACCTTTCGTCCTTTTTAATGAAGGAAATGACCTATCCTTTGCTTTGGCATTCTACCCAATGCCGACGAATGCACTAGCCCTAGTTTTCATCATCATCGGTGAAATTAGTAAACACACAGTTGCTCGGGCCTTCTGCCCTTGATGACTAGACCTTCTCTTTGCCCTGGCGTCTACTCAATGCGGATAAATGTAATAATCATTCGGCATCTACCCAAATATGCCTCCCAGTTGAGCTAGCATAACCTTGACCTCGGGAAGAGTTGAGTAGCAGTGGAGCGAACTCCTCATACCTTCCCTGAAGGCATAAGCGCTCTCCTGCCCTACCAACTAATGTACCCTGGGCTTGGTAAACTAGTTTCACACCTCTATCCAAATTCACGAGGGAAAGAAAAGAAACGTGCAACTGCAGCTTGGTATCAAAATTGCAAAGGGAAAAGCTAAAGAGATTTCATTACATAAAGAGAAAGATACATGGTAGCACGGGATATGCCTCGGGATACATGAAGTTCCAACAAAAACAAAAGAAAAGAAAAGACTCTACTGGTTGGAGCGGCGGAAAATGTCATTTAATTCTAACATCCCGATGAATGGGTGATTAGTCATTTCTTGCAGACGGCGCTCCTCCACCTCTAGCTTTGACAATTCTTCTTAGATAGAGCTAGCGCGCCCTTCTGCCAAAATAGCCTCATTTAAGCTCTACACCTGCAACTCCTTCCTGCGCACCAGGTCTTCTTCGACATTGGCTAGCTCAGCACGAAGCTCAGAAGCTCGCCTCTGTAAAGAGGAAACTTAATCTGCAACACCTTCGGCAAGGCTCCTATGTTCGTGAGCAGCCTCTTCGGAGGCCTGCAAGGCAGCGCGACCCTCGCTCTGCTGAAGTTTTAAAGCGACCAACTGGTCCCTTAGACTGTGCTCGATAAATTCCCTCCGATTTACATATCTCAGTAGCAAGGTTACACGCAGCGTCCAATACTGCATGGGGCAGCCGAATGCCAAAAGGGTGCCAGACATGTGCTCCATAAGCCCCCTCAACTGTGTGTAAGATAGGTCCTGAGGGGCCAACACATTCTGCTTGAGCATCTCCAAGTTCTGCCACACCATTTCATCTGAGGATTGCAAACCAAGCAATGGCGTGTCAGGGAGATGAAATTCTACTCTGCTATCAGCCTTAGCCCAAATATCATCAGTAGGCTCTGAAGAAGATGAAGGCAATGCCGGCAGGGAGGAAGGTGGTTCCGTCAACCCCTCCTCAAGCTGCTCAATGGACTAAGTACCGATCGGGGCAGGGACTTCAGGCTCATCCTCCATCAAAGGACCAAAATCCTAAACTTCGAGTCATGCACCTTCAGAGTTGAAGTCCATGTGTTGCTCCGGATGTGTCACCTTTTCTAGCTCAGTATCAGTAGTGACCGCCGGAACAGTTTTTTCGCCAACTGTTCCTCCCTCCAAATCTCTGCTCTCCGTGGCAAATCCTTAATGCTGCTCGACCTGGGCTGCTTGCTCCATCTCAGTCCCAGTAGTGAAAGTCAAAACTACTGTCCCACCAGCCATTGCTCATGGAAATTCTACGCCTTCCAAGGTGAATGCTCCACAGTGCTCCACCTAGGCTACTTGTTCTGGTTCGGCACCGGCGGTGATTGCTAAAGCAGTGGCATCACCGGCTGTCTCTTCTCTAGGCTCCACCCCTTATGCATCTCTAGTAATGGTAGTATCAGCTAATTCTGGCCTGGCTTCCACTAGCTGAAGCTGAAGTTGTTCTAATGATGGTCCACTTATGGCCAATATGGAGCCGGACACGTCGAAAATTTTTAGAGTGATTGGCTTCAATATGGGCGTCTTACCCACAATGGGAGTGAAGGCCATGCCTTTCGCATGGAAAGGGGAGAAGGCAGTAGCAGCAGACATTGCTGGCAAATTCAACCCTACTGAAACTATGGGTTCTTGTAAAAGGGGCCAAATGAAAAGAGAAGTAGCAAAGGAACGTGTTAGATTCCGTGCTATAAGCAGTGGCAGACATGAAGGAAATGTGTGAAGGAAGAGGAACTTACTTCAAGTGGTATGAGGCCTAGTTCACTGGCTCCCGTGACCTCCGATGCTGGCAGTACCAGGCTCGAAGAAACCTCTCCCCCTTCCACCATGGAACTTGGCACAATTGAAGGGCCTAATGTTAGCTGAGGTGGGCTGAACGTAGCAAACTCGCTCCCATAGGAGAGAGAAGGAGTGCTAGCCTCCGACCCCAAGTCATGTTCTTCCTCACCACTGGAGGGGTCATAATCGACAAGCTCATCCAAAGGTTAACTTTTAGCTAGCTCCGCTACTGCTGTGCCGGGACCCTTCAATTGTCCCGAACTGTCTGTGGCCACCGCTGAAGAAACCTTCTTTGATGCCAATGCGGCCAGCCGCTCAGAAGACCGTTGGGATGGCAACATACTCTGAGACGGAGATACAATGGGAGGCGCTTCGGCAGGTTCCGAAGAGATGATATTTGGACAATTGACAGATAAGAATGATTAATGAAAAGAGGAATGATGAAATAAAAGTGTCTTTACTGAAGAAGTTCCCCAAGCTACGATATTACCTTCGCCGCCCAGGCTAGGCGTCGGAGACGGAAGGTCCTTGGTGACCAAAAAGGTGGGTGCTTCGATGCTCCCGACTTCCTCAGTACCGCCAGTTGTTGCCACTTCTTCGATAGTTGGAATAGAAGGAGCTGCAGCACCTGAATGAAAAGCAAAAGGATGAAGGCATGAGGCTATGTCCAGAATAGGAGATATAAGAGGAAATACTTGCTGTAGGAAGTGCTTGCTCTTGCACTGCGTCAAATTCTTCAAATGATGGAATGGTTGGTAATGGAGCGACAGGGGCTGCCATTGTAACCTGCTCCTACGCCAAAACTTTTGCTCGGGCCCTCTTAGCTCGGAAAATGACCTCTTTTACTTGAGACCTCTCGTGCTTCCGAGAGCCCCTCGAAGGCAATGGCGCGGTAGTTGGAGCTACGGCCGGGGGTTCAAAGTAGCCGGGCTTTTGAGCCCTCGAAATCAGCTTCCGATATTCGATGGCCATCTTGGAAGCCTGGAAATCTACAAGAGGCGGTGCGCTCATGTAATAATTGTGCAAGTAATGTGCATATGTAAACAAAGAATGGGCAAGGCAGAATAGAGTATACCTGGTGGGCCTGAATATAGTGGAGAAAGAGACCAGTAATATAGTAGAGGAGTCTTGTCCCTGGAGGCACCTTCCCGAACTAGCCAACAAATATCGCCAATGTTGGCGCAATGTTCAGCCAAAACCGCTAGGTCTTCATGGCCATGAGCTGACAAACAATAATATAGGCTGAGATGGTCCATACCCCATCCATCGGCATATTTGAAGGCAATAAGTAGAGGACTTTCTAATATCACCTCGGCCTTATCACTAATAGAGAGGCCGTGAGTATGCAACAACACAAAGAGCCAGGAAGTTTGGGTATGCAGAGTCGGCCGCCGATCCTCTTTCCTTACAAAAGTCCTATAGGGACATAGACGATAGACCTCCGAACGCCATGGAGCTGAACCAGTGATCGGTTCCTCCACCGGCAACGGGAATTGCTGCAAGACGGTCCTCTCACTGCCAATTCTGCACATGCCCCAAAGAGTTTCCACAAATTCATCCTTGCTAATCTCGGGGAGCACCGGCTACGGCTTGGGTGTCTTGTGCTTGACGGCCTTCCACGCAGCCAAAAAAGCTTGCACTTCAGATTCCTTGCTGATTTAATCCTCCGCAGATGATGTGAATTAATTTCAAATATAGTCGAGGATTGGGAGCTCAAGAATTTGCGTTCAACAATATCCCAACAATCATGCCGAGAAATTCGATAAAAGCTGGTGCGAGCATTCCACCATTTGATGTACTCTGGCGTCACACGAGGAAAACGCCTAGGGGCTGGTACCCTGAAAGAAGCGGCTTCTCGGCCGTGGAAATAGTCCCACCAGGTGCTGGCTTCTTCAATAGCAGCAGACCCTCCCCTTGATCGACTCTCCTAGCGGAAATTGTGCTGACGATGGGGGAATTTGCTGGTCATACCTAAAATTTTTGCCAAATCGAAAAGGGTAATAAGGTTTCAGATAAGTGCTTATACCCTTCCTGAATACTAAGACACTGGGCCTAATAGACAGCACCCAGTCTACCAACTCTGGTTCCAATGAGGGCCTCGTACAAAGCCTACTTGAGACAGGATGAATATGTTCATCAACTCTGCCAAATTTGCATTCCCGCGAACAGTTTACCAGCAAACTTGAATGAGCGTCCAAGCTCTAGAAGTTTAAGTCACAAGGGGCGTTCATTGGCACTTTCGTCAACTACCCCCTAATTGAAAAGAGCTGGTCTGACGCTTGCTGCAGCTCAGCATCGGCGAATTCCAACATTCTTGGGAATAAGTTCGATGATTACAACGTCCAGGGAGCAAATTCTGGGAACAATGAGCATACCCAGGCATTGAAGAAGTGAAGTGGACCTACAGTCTGCAGAGTCCTCGGGAGACGATTGCAATGAAGATATCCCAGCATTTTGTAAATCAAACATAATGCAGCAGGGCAAATGGATAGCTTCACGCCCCAGGCCATCAAGCACGCCGGGTATATAACCTCGGCGCGAATCACTGTCTTGTCCCCCTAAGGCAGAGCAAAAGAACACAACCAATATGTCAAATAGGCCGCGCAATATGTAATGGGGTCTAATCCCGCAGGGTTAGGGCCCCCTCGACGCCCTCTACGAAGAGAAGAAGATAAATGAGTCTTTCGGCGAGACCGCTTCTTCAGTCTGCTCGGAGCTGCTCCAACAGGGGGAAAGTCCTTGTATTTCTCCTCACCTTCAAAGAAATATTGCAGCCATAGGCCCAGTCGCACCCGTTTCCGTTCTTTGCGTGAGCGGGATGAAGAAGATTTTGTAACATCCTGAATAGATAACCACAATGTACGGTACACCTTCATGAGGTATCGATATGCAAACCCGATGTAGTAGCTGCCCTCGCCGTCAGTGCGATCTTTGATCCAGTCTGTCCAACAAACTTCTTCATATGGCTTACCATCAATAGGGAGGCCGGATAGCTGATACAAGCTCCATAAGTCTAAGGAAGTTTCACCTTCCGATGTATAAAAGGTGTTGTACTCTGGACAAAACACCTCTATCATTCCGTAGCACAAACCCTTTGAGATAGGGTACCAGAAGTGGGATGCATAGACACTATGGTACACTCCAGCCTTCATCAGAATAGGGCCATAATTCTGGAGCACATACTCAGTAAACTCTACAGCCCCGTCTTGAAAGGCATGTGCATCGGTGGCTTTAAAGTTGGCAAACCAGCCAGTGGCAATCTGATGCTTGAAACAGATTGCCAAATAGTCCAGAAGGATTGGTTCTTCTCTGAACCCCCATGTCAATGGGGCCAGGAAAAGCTCGAACATTGGCTTCTCCTTATGCTGATTTCTCGTAGACAAGTCCCACCTAGCGGGAGTAAACTCTGGAGCTTGAGTTAGCATCCCTTGTGCTGGGGTTAGCTCCAATACGCCAGTGATAGCATCCCACTTACGGGTATCTCCTGGGAAATAAATCGGCTCACTTCTTACTACTGAGCCAATTAAGCTATCTTGGTCCAGGAGAATGATGTATTCTACTGCCCGAACAACGAGGATGTCTCGCTTCCCCAAGAGGTTGAAGGCATGAAGAAAAGACATTAAATGTTTATCCTTCGGGAAGTCGACTCAATAGCCTTGGCTTCGGTCAAATGAAACATTATCTTTGTTAGAAATGGTCAATCGCCCGGCATCCATGGATTCAGTCTCCGAGTCAGAGGACTCCGATACTATTACCAAGCGGTTCCGCCCTTGATCAAGCTCATTGATGTTCTGCCACGTCACAACAAGGCAACCACCAGATGGGGTGCCAGTCCCGCACGCGGCCGCAACAGAAGTTGGTGAAGCCATTGGCTGCAATTGAAAGAACAATCAAGTCAAAAAGAAGGATAATATCAGAGGAAATTTTTGAAGAAATTTTGGCAGAGTCTCCCCTTAATCGGGAGCGTCCCCAAACAAAGAGGAGCACGTCCACACGCTAGGGGGGGCGATCCATAAAAATAGAGCCATAGGTGGTACACCTAGGCCGAATGGACAATGAGAAACTCCAGTTCCGAGGGCTAGCCTGCTAGGAACCTCCCCGAAGCCATTGGGTGAAGAGCGGCTAGCCCCATTGAAAGCTAATGAATAGGGCTTCGAAGCCCGCACGCCGGTTGCCGACTGTCGCTGCCATCCTTCGTGAAGAAAAGGGTGGCGATGGCCACCGTTTCACGGTAGCGAAGAAGAAAGGGAAGAGGGAGGACCGCCCGCCGCCTCCACAGTGTTCGATAAAAGAGAAGAAAGGGGGGAGAAGACTCGTCAGCCACTGAGAAGCCCTCACCGTTAAAGAAGAAAGAAGCCACCGCCACCATGGGGAAACCCTCGTCGCCAGAAGGGAGAAGCCCTCGTTGCCACCGAAGAAGAAGATTGGGAGGACGGAAAAAGATGAAGGGTTTAAAAAAAGAAAACCCTGCGATAGGGTTTAAGAAGAGGAGAAGGTAGAGGGTGAGTCAGTGTCATCGCTACCGACTCACCGCTCCGCCCTTTCCAACTCGTCACCGAATCAAGCGCAGCCCGCCACCGAATCAAGGTGCCGCAGGCTTGCCACCGACTCAGGGCCTAGCCCCGAATCTGCTAAGGCAACCCGTCACTGAATCAATGGTGATGTATGCATCATCGAATCAAGGGAGCGAAGCCACCATCGAATCAACGGTGATATGTGCATCACTGACTCAAGGGAGTGTGTCACCGAATCAGTGACCGATACAACACCGATTCAACGTGCCACCGACTCAATGAAGTCTGATTAGTGCCACCGGCTCAAGATGCCAAATGAAGTGGGCCCCACATGCAAAGGCCCCGATAAAGCGAGCACATCCGCGGACCCTGTTCCGCTCGTTCCTCACTCTCGACGTCCGCTACTGGGGGGCATTTGTTGACACCTAAAATATTATTGGGTAATAATTATGCACCCGAAGGAGCCAACTGAAAGTCAACAACAGGTCCACTCAGACCGCTGAAGCCTCAAGTCACCTCACAAGAAGTACCAGGTACTCCACATTTCACTATCTCGGGGTAAAACGTCTACCACAGCTCACTAAGGCCGCATGACGGTCAGAGCCAATGAACAGGTACTAAAGCAATCATGTCGGATGTACCTCCACCCTCCGTCCGATCAGGACGAAAATGTAACATGTGTATCTTCACTTGATAAAGAAGCCCCCCGAGATGAAGAAATGTCCCTGGTCCCTTAGAATAGGGAGCCGAAGGCCAAATCAACAGAAAACCCAGGTGAGCCGATCAGGATGCCCGGAGTGCTGAAGTGGTCCATAAGTGATCGAAAAGTGGTCCCATAGGGGTGGAAATCTCCAAATGGATGTACACTCAATGAAGAAACTTTATACAAGCGTAAAGAAAGCCCAAAAGCACGATACCTAGTGTCGAAGGTGATATCAGCGGAAAACCCATGAAGTCCGCTTAGCACACGCAGAATGCTGGGATGGTCCGTAAAGTGGCCATAGAAATGTCCAGTCTGGGCAAAAGTGCTTCGAGGGGTGGCCCTCCTAAGGAGAATGCTCCACGTGTATGCAAGGTGGAGTTGGCGGCACAAATCAGCATGCCGAATGCCAAATCAGGACAAAACTCGGGAAAATCGGTATGGGTTCGGCACGTGTCGAAAATCACTGGAAACCCCAAATCAAGGCTTCGAAGCATATTCCGGGGCCACTGCATCAACTCCAAGGCTATCCTGGGTGACAAGCTCTCATCGGGTCAATTTCGGGGCAAAATATCAAAATTACTAAAAATGCCCTTCACTGAGTCGGTGGCATTGAATGTTGAGTCGGTGGCACTTATCCTTTGAGTTGGTGGTGCCAGAATGCTCCTTATCACTTTGAGTCGGTGGCGCCCTCTTCACTGCTGAATCGGTGGCGCCCCATAGCGATGGTAGGTAGGTTGATTCGGTGGCGTCCATGGCAATGGCGGGCGGCGATTCGGTGATGATGCCATCCATCATATAAAATAGGGCCCTTGGCCTTCGATCAAAAAAAAGGAGGATAGAAAAGGATCGAGCTCGGAGAGACCCCCCGGTCGCGTAGAGATAGAATAGCCACCTGGAGACAAACAGAAAAAGAGAAGAAGAGCCAAAGAAGGAGAGGAGTGGAAGAAGGTGGGTTCCCATCGAAGGGACTATATCTTGTTGTGTATTCTTCATTATTCGATTTCCTTTCTTTCTCTGTTTGGCTGTTCTCCCCAATCCTCTGAGCATTGTATTCCCGTCTACCTCCCTTTGTAATTGCAGAGGAGAGTGAATAAAGAGAAAGCTCGAGCTCCCTTGGTCACTATTATGCATTTTGTCTGTAATTTGTTCTGCCTCTGGTTATCATTTTTTTTCTACTTCATTGGTTTTCCTCCGAGCTTCCTAGTTCCCACCCGAGCGTGAGGAGGCCCTCATGGGCTAAAGTACTGGTCCATCCAGGGATCGCTCGGGGAAGGGGGGAAAGCCCATAATGTTTTCCTTTATTTTATGTGAAATGGCCCACGACCACACCCTAACCAGGTGACATTAAATCCCCTCCCCAGGGGCTATGGTTATTATCGATGGTATTATCGATTAATGTAGTCTGATTTCATATACATGGATGTCCATGAGCGTGTGTTTGCCAAACATTGAGCGAAGGAATGAACTACGAATAGCAGGTTTTCGGATGCTCTTTCACTCGTTCCATGAGTTATAAGGGCTTCGACATGCTCCAACAGCTGCTACAATGATAGTTCACTGGTTTCCTTGAAGGACACTGTATATCCCTCCTTGTGTTCGATGATTTGCCTTCAAAGGTCTCCGTTCCCCTTTGAATCCCCCATTTTTCTAAGGCAGGCACGAGTCATGCTTATTGACTAGGACCGCTTGATCTGAGTTTTGCCTTGTAGTGAGTTGAAGCCTTTATGGCCATTTCTTCAAATGCATAGATTTCATCTGATTACGCCGGTTGTTCTCAATTATCGATGCCAGCCCACCACTGGGGAGGGGAACAACCCCTAATTACTGCTCATCTCATGTCACACCTTCTGCTCATCCCGGGTTCCAGGGGGTTTGTCGCCCTATGATATGTTCCCTTGGAAACCCCTTGCACGGATGATATATAAAACGCCATCTAACTGGCTACATATCGACCCTTCGACAACCTCTCCCAGATCTGCACGAATCCTTGGTAGGCTGGCCCTCAGGATTCACAATGTGTTGATCTTGGGTTCTGAGACAGCCCCATCTGGGGCTGCTCACTGGTTTATGGTTTAACACCGGTGTCCCCGTGTGTTGATCCGCTTGATTAGGGGAGCATTCCCTGTATTGGGGAAATGCTGCCCAATTTTCTTCAAGATTTCCCTACTGATTTCATTTCCTTGTGTACGTTGAAGTGTGTTTGTGTGTATTGCCATTTTTTTTTTGCATATCTCAAAGTCCCTTTTCTTCAATTGACGAACTCTCAGGAGCTGCATAACTATGCTTGAGTATGAACCTCACATAGACAAACCAAAAGATGAACAAACAAACAAATATATATATATATATATAATAATAATAACAAAATTTATTCTAATACCTGAGCAGTCATGCCTTTGAGATTCTTAAGTCTTACACAAATTTTCTTTCAAATGCCCTTCATGGTGCGAAATCATAAAAATTTATCTTGCGAGAATTCTTGTGAAGCTTAAACGGCGTGGATCTTTGTGATTCGGTGGCGCCGCCATCAATTAACCCACTGCATTACTTTGATTCGGTGGTGATGCCACTGAATTACTCTCCACAGTCTTTGATTCAGTGGCGACGCCACCGAATCACCCCCCATCTCGCTCGATTCGGTGGTGACGCCACCAAATCACCCTCCTCTGCTGCTACGCCGATGCACATCGCCACCTCTTCACCCTACACCGACCCAGCCATCATCCCTTTCCTTCATTGGCATCGACGCACATCGCCACCTCTTCAGCCTGCACTGACCCAACCGCCATCCCTTTCCTTCATTGGCATCGATGCACATCACCACCTCTTCACCCTGCACCGACCCAGCTGTCTCCCTTTCCTTCATTGGCATCGACCTTACCCCCTGCTACACCGACCTTGGCCCTCAGCTACACTGACCTCAGCTCCACTGTTGCACCGATGCATCCCATCATCCCTTTCCTTCATTGGCATCGACGCACATCACCACCTCTTCATCCTGCACCGACCTAGCTATCTCCCTTTCCTTTACTGGCGTCGACACACTTCCCTTGCACCGACTTCGCCACCGCCCTCCTTTTCGCTGGCATTGACCTCACCTCTGCCTTGCGTTGACCTTAGCTCAAACCTGCATAGACCTCGCCCAACATGCACCGACCTCCAGTCCCAGCTGCGTCGACCTTATACCCCGGCTACACCGACCTCCAGTCCCAACTACGTCGACCTTATACCCCGGCTACACCGACCTCACCCCCATTGCTGCACAGACCTCAGCCCTTGGGTAAACCTTTTTTGATACCCTCCCCAGTCAACCTATGGCCTTTGTCAAAAGTCCGATAAGGCCTTATAATACATTATTAATGAGCTCAACCTTAATAAATTATTAAAAAAATTAATTAAGAAATAAATAATAATAATAATGAATCAATTAGCTAATCTTGCTTTCTATATTGTGTTTGAACATACTTATCTTTGTTGCCTTGCTTGCTTGTTTCGCATGCATGTTTGCCGAATATTTGTCATCATCTCGGGCCTCAATATATCAAATGGTGATTTGTCGAAGGTCAGACTAGCTCTGACTAGAAGCTCTCACTATGCACGATGGTGGTCTTCGGACCTACATTCTACGCCATGCACCGAGGGCTCCGGGTAGTGAATGAATTTGAAATGCGTGCTCGAGCTTATGTTTTGTTCCCACATTCTGAATTATCACTCTCGCTGGTTCACTTATGCATGCACGTTTTTATAACCCCTGGTGGCATCTTATCTTGGCAATTAATCAAGAGTTTTCCTCCCTCTCGGAGGATGTGATTAACGCCATAACCTTTATGGTATGGCGGACTTTTGGTCCAGACCCAAATTTCATAATCGACTGACTAAGTCAGATCGAGCGCACAATAAATTTGTCACCTATGTGACTGGCACACCTAAAGCATTTAAAAAAAAATGTGTCACCAGTCCCTTGCTAGGGTGCAACCGGATCTAGAGCAGGGGGGTGAATAGATCCCCTTATAAAAATGCCCTCTTAAAAAACCATTCGACCAGACAAAGGTCTGACTAGAGCACACAACAGATATAACAATGAAACTTGAACATATAAGAGCTTGATAGATCCACAAGGTATCAAGCTACTCAAGATTGAGAGCTGATCACCGGAAGGAATATATCATGAACAACTGGTAGTCAGAGAAGTCTGCTGCACTACAAGCACTGATTTGCTGAGCTTAGGGTGAGACCTTGAGATTGCAAGGTTCCATAAGAACCACACAGCGGAATGACATTGATTATTGGATCTTTCTCAGGTATAAGATGACCCTTCATGGATGTGAGTGTGAGCCAATGTTCATTCAGCAAGAATGCTGGTAAATGGTGGAAGGCTTCACAAAATGTGCAGTGTTCGGTCATAATAGAAATACAGAAATAAAACTATGGGACCTTGTGAAATGGAGGTAGAAGAAATGGAAGCAATCACACATGGACGCTATAATGTCCCGGATTTTTCAGACATTTTTTGGATCTGGATCCGTGGGTTTCGTGTCACTTTCGGGGGCTCGGAGCGTGTTTTGTGGTTTACACGTGTTTTTTCCTAACGGACCTACGGAACGCCATATCGGACGAACCGTGGCGTTCTCCTACTCCAGGACGGTATCAGTGCGTTGAGCGTGTTCTGAGGATCGATGAAATGATTTTTCCTAATTTTCTATATTTTTGGCATTTTCATGATTTTCTATATATAACCCATTTCTTTTTCCCTTTTTCTTTTCTTTTTCTTTTCCTTCTCTTCTTCCTCCCCTGGGCGCTCGTGACAGTTGCCTCCTCTTTCTCCCGTTCGGAGCTCGCGGCCCCTTCCTCCTCCGGCGACGGGCGGTGGATGTTGGCTGCGGCGCGATGACGACGGTGGCAGCGAGAGGAACGTGGCAGTACCCCCCCTTTTTGAAGCGTGAGAGAGGAGTTCTTGTTCGGCCAAGGTTTGGAGGTCGGCGGCGATCCGCCGGGTTTCGGCCTTCCTTGAGGTAGGGGGACAGATCCTTGCCCTCTTTACTGCATTCCCCTTGATTTGTAAGCCGTGGGGAGGTCGAGAGGGGTGTTTTTGAGCCGAGTGGGTCAAAATCTATGTTTTGGGGTTGAGCACCGGATCTCCCATTTTGTGGGGTTTGTGACCGATCTAGGGGTATAGAATCATGCTAGGAGTGTTGGGGAAGGATTCTGTTTTGTTTCCCCGTCATCGGGTGATGATCGGGGCGTGGATCAGAGTTTTGGGTGTTTCCTGTCGATTTCGTGCTTGGGTGAGCCTTGCGGCCCTTCTTGGGACCGCTAGGCTCCCCTGGCGGTCGTAGGGAGACCGCTAGGCAACTTCGAATGTCGGCAGGGCTTAGCGGTCTGCCTTGGACTCCTAGGGTCAGGGTGGCAGTCACGCGATAGAATGCTACCCTTGGATTAGCAGTCGTCAGGAGACCATTTCTCCCGTTTGACCGAGCACCCTTGGGGTACGTGTTTTTGACCGTTGAGGGCCACGTGTTGGCTAGCGGTCATGGTATGACCGTTTCTATCTGCATTGCAGTCCTGTGTGGACCGTTTGGCTTGGGTAGCGGCCTCGCGACAAACCATTTTTCCCCTGTGGCTCGGCACCTTGCCATCACAGGCTAGACCGCCAGACCCCCCTTGTGGACCAAAGAGGACCGCTAGGCACTGGGGTTGTCCTAAGAGGACCGCCGCTCTGTTTCCTTATATTTAGTGGCTTCCGTGAGTTAGAGTCTTACCTCTGATGACACGTCCACTAGTCGTAGCCTTCTCACGGCACGCGTGTGCTGACCCACCCGAGAGTGGTGGAGCGGCTTACCCGAGAGAGACAGTTTTTAGGCTGGTTACCGTAGGGCCCCCACGCACAGCCGAGTCTGGGCTTCGGGGGAAGAAACAGCTAGAGGATCTGACGTAGGGCGCATGGTCTGTGTGTGTATACTGGGTTGGGGACGTCGGACCCGTGCTGACGAGTGCGACCCCAGCTTGTCCTTGTTTGTGATACTGGTTACTGTTGAGTGTCTTAGTCTCCGCCTGGGGCGTTATAGGGAGACACTTGAGGCGCGGTGTAAGACGTCAGGGGACGCATCCGACTTTACTTTTAGTAGGTGGTGCTCCTGTCTCTGGGCAGGTACAGACTTGTCTTTCCGTCAGTTTGAGGTCGGTTGGCTTGGTACGGTTAGTTGTAGGGAGCTTTTCTATTTATTTATTACTGCTTGCTGCTTTTACCGTACTCCTGCTAGGTAGTGTTACTTTCGGCGGTTGTTCACACTGGGTTGTCTCGTTTTCCTCGTTGTGTAGTGGGGGTCCGAGGGATCCCTGCTTGGCTAATGAAATGAGGCTCACCCCTATGTTTTTAGGTGAGGCGGGGTCGTAGAAAGGCCCGACGGAGTTTCAGCGTGGTTCTAGTAGCCAGGGTTAGTCGCCAGGTTGCCAGAGCCGGGGTATGCCCCGTGTACTTGTACTTTTCTTTTTATTGACTATACTTAATTTGGACATGAGATACACTAGATCTTATAGCAGTTTAGTTATTTATCTTATTCTGTGCATTTTATTTCAATTATTGTGCTATCTCTGCAGTTATTTCAGCTTCTCTTGTATCCCCATGCCATTGTTTAACCCTTCCAAGTCTTTGGGCTCGTGGGTGGCGGGCCGGGATTCGAGTCACTCCGGTTTCTTTCCAATACTCAGATCTCGGGTCGTTACAGACTCACCACTGCACAATTGATTTTTAAGGTGGTTCAGTCTGCAAACTCGCAGACCTACATCCACCCCTCACCAAACACGGTGTGACTTCACTACACGCTGCAAACGCAGCAACGGGGACAAGCCCCACGGGGACGAACCACACCCACACACGAGGACGGAGTCCTCACAAGGATAGAGTCCTCACGCTACAACTGCAGCACAAGGGGGCGACGCCCCAACCACACGAGGAGCAAGCTCGTCATAAGGACAAGGTCCTCACGCTGTAAACGCAGCACACGGGGACAAGCCCACCCCCCCCCCCCCCCCACACACACACACAAAGGAAAAATAAGAAACACGCTGCAACTGCAGCAAGAAAACACGGGGACACAGCCCCAAACACACACTGCTGGACTCAGCGAGACCCACATCCAGTCTCTACAATTGAGCACTGGAGACACTGTAAACACACCACACACACTTACAATGATTCAGAGTTTCAAACAAAACAAAAACAAAAGGTGGAACTGAAAAGACAAATGTAGCTTTAGACGAGGTCATGAAGCAATTTCTGCAGAACTGGGCTTCTACCCTTTAGCTCTCATTTTCTCCTTCTCACCTCTGGATGGGGCCGGACTAGAGATGGGGTCCTACACCTCTCTCTTTTCTTCTCAGATCTTTCTCATGAAGGGCAGGGCTGCTCACTCTTCTCTTCCTCTCTTCTTCCTTCTCTTTCTCTCCTTGGGACGAGCTAAAGGATACTACTTTAATACATTGCTCAGCCAACTCTTCCCTGGTGGAAGGGCCGTTCTATTTATAGCGGAAGAAGGTAGCAAGTTACCTCCAAGTGGCTGCACTTTGATTGGTTGGAGAAAAATAACAGTTCTTTGAAATGAACCTCTCCTTTGATTGGTCAGAATAAGCAATAAGGTTCTTTAACCAAATGCAACTGCAGTATCTTAATCTTCATTGGCATGCATAAGGAAGTACGCCCTTTAGTCCTTGCAGATCTCCTGGACAATACCTCTGATTGGTTGAAGGTAAAAAGTGGACTGCCTTGAATGGTGACCTTTCCCACATTTTTTAACTGACAGATCCATTGTCCAGAAAGGTTGATATGGTAACCCAATAATGACATGGACAGTTACCTGTCCAAGGAACTTCCTCCAGACCTTGAAATTCGTGAATTTGGAGGTTTACGGGTTATATTTTTATCCTCTGGAACCCTTCTGAAGTATTTTAGGAAACGTCAGAAAATTGATGAAGGTCTTTTGGTGCATCGATGCAGCAAGCCCATTGTGTCGACATAGCTTCATGCAGCCTGGAGTCTGTTGGTGATCTGGCGTTGATGGCGTGGACGTAGTGTGAAGGTGGCGTCGACGCAGTTAAGGCCGCTTGAAGTGTTGTCACCCATTTTTCACCCTTGGTGGTGTATTTTTTACCCTTAAGTTCTATTTGTCAGCCTTTCACACTTATTTGTCACTGCTAATCTTCATGAGCCGTAGCCTGCCTTTGTGTTTTTCATTTTGCTTTTAGCCGTTTGACGATGCTGGAACTGATGGCGTTGACGCAATGAAGGCATTGTGTTGACACAGCTGGCTGAGCTGCTTCCATCCAGAACGTGGAAAAAGAAGAGTCAACTCCTGGGGTTGACACTTCAATGGATCTCTTGACGAAGGACATGTTGTGTGTTGACGTAGCTTTGCCCATGCATTGACGCAGCTTTCACTCACGAATCACTTGATGCGGCTATGAGCTATTTGTCACCGTTAGTTGCCTATTTGTTACCCCTAAGAGGCATTTGTCTCCCTTAGGAGCTATTTGTCGCCCTTATGATCAGAAGCCGTCACCTTTAACTTTTGTTCAACCTTGATTTCCAAGCTTGGTTGTGCTGACGCACGAAGAGTGTTGCGTTGATGCAACTCTGTTGATTTTGCAAGTTTCAGCTCCGCAACCCATTTTACAGCTCTACTAAGCTATTTGTTACCTTTACTTGAATGTTTATCTTCCTTGATTTTTCACATGTTAGAACAAGCGGGTGAACTCCACTTTCCTTTATCTTTTCATTTCCATTCTTCTGTATCATCTACCTTGATTTTTATCTATCTTGCTGGCACTGCTGTTGAAAACTTGAGTGACTGGCTTCTTCTGCTGCTTGGTTGCGTCGACGCCATGTGTTTGTTGCGTCAACGTAGTCCTTGAAGGACTGTGCTGCAGCTGTGCTTCTTCTGCGGGCTTTCAATGAAGTACTTTTTATTTTTATGTGAGGGGAGTAAACTCATTTCAAAATATATTATTCACATTGAAATTTCATTCATGATTCAAGAGATTAAACATGAGACTTTTGTGAAATGAATTCTTTATACCTATGAAGGTCTCATGAGTATGATGGCAGCATAAAACAATGAATATGACAATTAAGATGTTGAATCATAGTTGGATGAGAATCAATGTTACACTAATGACTCATAATTAGACATCATCAAAACCAACAAGATAAAGCATGAACCACACATGCACAACAAAAAGAACGAGTCAACAACAAGCGCGGCAGACGACGGAATGGCAGATGGGGTTTTAAGAAAAACCCTATGGCGGTTCTTATAGTCTCCCAAGACAGAACGACCACTTCGAAGCATAAGGGCAGGTGAAAAGGCACCTGTCGCTATCACGGCATGACCGCCGGGCTCAGGTGCCCTTTCGAAGCCCGCGCTCCTAGATAAAAAGGCTCGCGTCATGATTACATGAATAGCCCCTGCCACTGCCAGATGCACCTTGCGCGCCAAGCAAGTAGTACGAGGAGACCTTCCTCGCAGTGACCTCCCAACGTACCCTCTTCAACTCATCTCTCAGATCCCGAAAAGTGCTCGAGATCTGAGAGTGGGGGGCTAGTGAGGAGGGTAAATTCGGCTCGGCCCATGTCGGGCCCATCTACAGCAAGCCCAATTCGACTCACAGTCCACAACGCTTGTGACGACCCAAGAATCCGATTACCGGGAAGGCCCAATAACCCGAGACTCGCACCGCCACCCGCGAGCCGGGACGGCTCTGAAGGGCTAAAAGGAGTGTGGAGGCACAAGGAAATAGGAAATAAAGCAGGACAATTCAATAATTAACAGAAATAAATAAACAACTACAACAGAGTCCAGTCCAACAGAAAGTACAGTCTAAAGCAGTAAAACGTACCACATGCCAAGTGAACACTCGGCCCGGTAAGCTGGCAACTAAGAACCTCCGCTCCGCGCCCTCGGACCACGAGGAAGAACCGCCATACCTGAAAAGCAGCGAATGAGTCTCCAAAACAGAGACTCAACAGGGATCCCGCAGAACCCCAACCAGAAACAACGGCGGTAGCGGAAAGGAAGCTACAACTACAGCAGGAACAACAAACCGGTGGCCGGTCAAAAACTCGGCACTACAGCTACTCCTACTGCCAGAAGGCACACCTCGATCACGCAGTCGAAGCTACCAAACCATGCTAGCACCACCTACCGAAGTAAGAACACACGGAAACCACGCCGTAGAGGCCTGTCCCCCGGACACAGCCGACCTGGACACGCTGTCCAAGGTGCAACCCCGACCATTCGATCGCGGGTACCGCACAACAAGACCCAACCTCGGTAAAGCCACTAGCACTAATCTCACGACGCAAGAACCGACACACGCGCCAAGGTGAAACAACCGAACTCACCGGTCAACACGACCAAAAACCCGAAGGTCAAAGACACAGAGACTGACAGTCTGTCACTCCATACTCGACAGGAGTACCACCCACTAGAAGAACGACCGGATGCATCCCCTGACGTCTTACACCGCGTCACAAGTGTCTAGCTACAACGCCCTGGGCGTGAGACTCAGACACGCAACAAGTACCACAACAAGGACTAGCTGGGTTCGCGCTCGTCAGCACATGTCCTAAGCCCCCAACTACGTGTGCACACACAGACCATCTGCTCTAGGTTGGGTCCTCTAGCTGGTTTTTCCCCCCCACCGGACTCTGGTGGCAAAGGCAAGGGGCCGACGGAAACCAGCCTAAAAACCGCGTCTCACCGGGTCGCGCTCTCCACCACTCCCAGGTGGGTCTGCACACACGTGCGCAGGAAGCTACGACTAGTGGAGGATCACAGAACGTGGACACAGAAACCACGCACGCACTCATTACGAGTAACACGGAGTAACAGGTGGCACGACGCCACCAGACTCTGGACAGCCCACTAGACCTACAACTCAACGGCCTTTGAGTCACAAGACTCGAGGTCAAGACCGTTGCACATGACAGCACTGAGCTGTCAATCTGGCCTAATCCCTAGGTCCAAAACCACAATGCGACAACTCATGAGGCAGTTCATCACTGCCGAGACCCATCCCTCGAGGAGGGAACTTAAGAAACCCCCAGCCTCAGGCTGGGAAGCTAGACTCACCGTCCAAGGCCACATGCTTGGCCCACTAGGAAGCCACCTTCCAGAGAAGCCACGACTTACGGGGAAACCTCACCGCACTCACACCGACACACGGTGACACGATCTGGCACGAACACGGCAGCTCGGAATACCTGGGGTCGCCTGGACCCACCAAGCCCACGGGCATGCTTATCGAGGTAGCACATTACCTCCAGACACCCCAAAACACGGTAACAAAACCCACGGGGTGCCCGGGACATTCACAAGGCCAAAGGTCGACCACTGGGTCACAACCGGGTCGACCGGAGACCAACACAACACAATCGGAACACTAGAAGGTCACTCGGACCCTTAAACTCACGGGAACGCTAATCGAGGTAAACCAAACCTCTGGACACCCAAAGACACGGTCACGGAACTCCACGGGGTGTCCAGGACACACACGGCCCAAGGGGAGCACGATCAGCCACAGACCGAACGCCTCGGGCAGCCCGGCAGGCCACCCCAAGAACGCGCTACACATGCATAGCGCGTTAAGCAAGAACGCGCTATGCAAACCTAGCGCGACAACCAAAAATGCGTTGGGACCCTAGAGCGCGATAAGAACCGCCTTACTGTTCATCTTCTCCGATGAACACGCCCCGTCGGGGCAGCGCGACACTCAAGAACGCGCTACTGGAAGCTAGCGCGTTCTCAGTCCGCGCCCGAAAACGGTAGAAATGGCGGGAAAACCCATTCCACGCCCCGATCACCCCCGGGTGATGGGGAAACAAAGGGGGAAACATTCCCCAACCCCTCTGGCACCGAGAGGACCCATTTAAACCCCAAAAACACGATCAAAACACAAGATTCGGCTCACACCCCAAAAATATGCATTTTTCCCAAATCACCCCGTTTAGCCCGCTCGGTTCACCACGGCCTACGAAACTCGCGGGAATTGAAGTACACGGGTTGAGGGTCCATCTCCCTACCTCCACCGAAGATTCGACGCACCGTGGACGCCGATCCACGAAGAAAACGCCGTTTAAACCCTCGCCGGTTCACGATCCCACGAACCGCCTCCACCACCGCGATCCTCATCCCGTACCCGTCGCTCCACGCCCCACGAGCCACGCCGCCCTGCCCTCGCCGCCTCCGTCGGCCGCTCGGAGTGAGAGGGGGAGAGGAGAGAACGTGAGAGAAGAGAGAGGGAGGGAAGAGAGAAATGAGATGGGGAGAGAGAAAAAGGAGGTTATTATATAGAAAATCCGGAAATTCCCGAAAATACCGAAAAATAGAAAATCACATTTCTGCGATCCTCGGAACACACCGATCGCAACGGTACCACTCGCGCCCTGGTGAACAGCCCGGTTCACCCGTAACGAGGTTCCGAAGGAATTACCGAAAAACACACCGGGAATCGGAAAACACACGCGGAAAAGCCACGGAACGCTTCCGGGCCTCCGAAACAACTCCGGATCGCGCCGATCCGAACACGAAAGATGTCCGAAACGAAATTTCGGGCACTTCGGAGTCAGACACTCCGAAAAACCAGATCCAGGACCCAAAAACAAGGGTCCGAAAGATCCAGGGCATTACAGCCCTCCCCCCTTACAAGAATTTCGTCCACGGAATTCAGGACTAACAACAAGTCATAGGGGAAAAACGCCGTAACCCACTGACAACGCCGTCAGAACCCCAACATAGAAAAACCTCGATCCTCGCAAAAGCGCCAATCATGAGGGATACAGCCAGACCATAATCACGAACAACGCCACGCTCCGCACGCCGCACACACATCGGCCACTAGAGCAGGCATAAGACAAGGGCACATGTCTGGTATCACCTCAAATACAATGGAAAACACCCACGGCATCGCTGCCACCCTCTCGCTCACCGAGGGAACGCAATTCTCGCCACGAAAACCAATCCATCGGTCAACGCCCACGCCCGGCGGACCAACCAACGTTAGCTTCACAACCCGCCGATCGATCTCACACCCTGCACCAGGGGTAACCAATCACTGAGCTTCCACCAGCTCACAACTCAGAAATGGCCACCAAAAGGCCTCGCTGGCACTCGGCTCTCTCCATTCTCGAGCCCCTTACAACCAGCATCTTCTGTCTCTGAAAAGACCATCCACTGGTCGCCAGACATTCGCCAACGGAAAACCTCCACCGGCCCAGCAGGCACGATCCAACACATGACAGGCCATCTGCTGACTCACGCATAGACCAACACCACCTCCAATCTCGAACCTCACGCCAACTCTACCCTCTCAGGGGAGCACGGCGAAACCACATGACTCCATCTCCATACGGTCCTCACGTCACTCGACTCGGACTTACGGGGAGTCCTCCCTTGCTGGCCACAGACTGAGGATCAATATCCCACGCCAACGTCTCATCAGTGACCTCCACACACAGGCATCAACCACCGTCCTGTCTCATCGAATCATATCTCATCAAAATCTCCATCTCAATTAATCCAAGAGGATGCCTGCCAATCCCGACTCCCGCTCTTATCACAGAGCCACGGGATACACAACCTCTTACAACCCGCGGCACACTTCTCCAGAACACGATCTTATCCACGAACGCAACCTCCAACGCAAGGACAGGGTACTCATGCGGCAACCTCGCCAGCACATTTCCCCAACTCTCCACCTGCCTGTGCCATAAACCACAATATCTCAAGCAACGGCACAGCAACCAACACGTCTCACACCGCCGGAGACAACGCACATCGATGAACCAATCCTCCCTTGCTCTACACTTCCTCGGAAATCCACCCGAAACAACCAACGCTACGATCCACGCACTCTGATCCACATACACAGCCACCACAACGCCAACTCGGGATCCACCATCCCGACAACCATCCGCAACCCCGCAGACTCCGATCCTCCGCACATCGGAAACCACAACACCAACTGCAATTCTCGCGAACACCGCCCAGCCGGCACTCGTCCTTCCGAAACAGCACCAACACCCTTACACATCAGGGAACGGGCAACGATTCTCACAGGCAACCACCTTGCCAAAACGCAGAACGTGTCTCGCACGGATTTCACGGCGCACAAAGGCCAACCAACCCGGACGCACAGTGCAAGACGACGAACCTTGGCCAAATGCAATCTCTCCAACCAAAAGAGAACCCAATCACACCTCCGACCAACGGAATGAAAACTCCACATTCGACCTGACCTCGAGCCTCACGCATGCTGGGAATAGCACCTTCCAGCACCAAGAAAACTATCACTTCCGTCAGGTCAGCTCCTCCGACAGCACTTACCAAGTGTCCCATCGGACCATGATCACAACATCTCTCGATGCACCACCGCTACAATCCCCCGAACTGCAACACACCCGCCGGCAACCTCTGCCCAACGCAACACAACCAGGGCCACCACCGATGAGGGAGAAGGCTCTCGACCTTGATCCGCAGACCCCGCGTCGGCACGAAAGCCGTGAACAACAACCACCTTCACAGCACCGCACAGCGCACTCAAACTCTCTAGCGAGAAATAAAGTGGAAAACATGCACGAAACCCTATGCCAACTGCTGACTGTACTGGACCTTACAGACTCTGATCACTACAATATCTCAAATTCCCATGTACGTCCACAACCTGGCTCTGATACCAGCTGTGACGACCCGAGAATCCGATTACCGGGAAGGCCCGATAACCCGAGACTCGCACCGCCGCCCACGAGCCGGGAGGGCTCGGAAGGGCTAAAAGGAGTGTGGAGGCACAAGGAAATAGGAAATAAAGCAGGACAATTCAACAATTAACAGAAATAAAGAAACAACTACAACAGAGTCCAGTCCAACAGAAAGTACAGTCTAAAGCAGTAAAACGTACCACATGCCAAGTGAACACTCGGCCCGGCAAGTCCGCTCCGCGCCCTCGGACCACGAGGAAGAACCGCCATACCTGAAAAGCAGGGAATGAGTCTCCAAAACAGAGACTCAGCAGGGATCCCGCGGAACCCCAACCGGAAACAACGGCGGTAGTGGAAAGGGAGCTACGACTACAGCAGGAACAGCAAACCGATGGCCGGTTAAAAACTCGGCACTACAGCTACTCCTACTGCCAGAAGGCACATCTCGATCACGCAGTCGAAGCTACCGAACCACGCTAGCACCACCTACCGAAGTAAGAACACACGGCAACCACGCCGTAGAGGCATGTCCCCCGGACACAGCCGACCTGGACACGCTATCCAAGGTGCAACCCCGACCATCCGATCGCGGGTACCCCACAACAAGACCCAACCTCGGTAAAGCCACTAGCACTAATCTCACGACGCAAGAACCGACACACGCGCCAAGGTGAAACAACCGAACTCACCGGTCAACACGACCAAAAACTCGAAGGTCAAAGACACAGAGACTGACAGTCTGTCACTCCATACTCGACAGGAGTACCACCCACTAGAAGAACGATCGGATGCGTCCCCTGACGTCTTACACCGCGTCACAAGTGTCTAGCTACAACGCCCCGGGCGTGAGACTCAGACACGCAACAAGTACCACAACAAGGACTAACTGGGGTCGCGCTCGTCAGCACGTGTCCTAAGCCCCCAACTACGTGTGCACACACAGACCATCTGCTCTAGGTCGGGTCCTCTAGCTGATTTTCCCCCCCACCGGACTCTGGTGGCAAAGGCAAGGGGTCGACAGTAACCAGCCTAAAAACCGCGTCTCACCGGGTCGCGCTCTCCACCACTCCCAGGTGGGTCCCCACACGCGTGCGCAGGAAGCTATGACTAGTGGAGGATCACAGAACGTGGACACAGAAACCACGCACGCACTCATTACGAGTAACATGGAGTAACAGGTGGCACGACGCCACCAGACTCTGGACAGCCCACTAGACCTACAACTCAACGGCCTTTGAGTCACAAGACTCGAGGTCAAGACCGTTGCACATGACAGCACTGAGCCGTCAATCTGGCCTAATCCCTAGGTCCAAAACCACAATGCGACAACTCACGAGGCAGTTCATCACTGCCGAGACCCATCCTTCGAGGAGGGAACTTAAGAAACCCCCAGCCTCAGGCTGGGAAGCTGGACTCACCGTCCAAGGCCACACGCTTGGCCCACTAGGAAGCCACCTTCCAGAGAAGCCACGACTTGCGGGGAAACCTCACCGCACTCACACCGACACACGGTGACACGATCTGGCACGAACACGGAAGCTCGGAATACCTGGGGTCGCCTGTACCCACCAAGCCCACGGGCATGCTTATCGAGGTAGCATGGTACCTCCAGACACCCCAAAACACGGTAACAAAACCCACGGGGTGTCCGGGACATTCACAAGGCTAAAGGTCGACCACTGGGTCACAACCGGGTCGACCGGAGACCAGCACAACACAATCGGAACACTAGAAGGTCACTCGGACCCTTAAACTCACGGGAACGCTAATCGAGGTAAACCAAACCTCTGGACACCCAAAGACACGGTCACGGAACTCCACGGGATGTCCAGGACACACACGGCCCAAGGGGAGCACGATCAGCCGCAGACCGTCCGCCTCGGGCCGCCCGGCAGGCCACCCCAAGAACGCGCTACACATGCATAGCGCGTTAAGCAAGAACGCGCTATGCAAACCTAGCGCGTTCAGCAACAACGCGCTATAGGTCCATAGCGCGACCAGACCAGCTCGCGCTATGATCCTATAGCGCGACAACCAAAAACGCGCTGGGACCCTAGAGCGCGACAAGAACCGCCTTACTGTTCATCTTCTCCGATGAACGCGCCCCGTCGGGACAGCGCGACACTCAAGAACGCGCTACTGGAAGCTAGCGCGTTCTCAGTCCGCGCCCGAAAACGGTAGAAACGGCGGGAAAACCCATTCCACGCCCCGATCACCCCCGGGTGATGGGGAAACAAAGGGGGAAACATTCCCCAACCCCTCTGGCACTGAGAGGACCCATTTAAACCCCAAAAATATGATCAAAACACAAGATTCGGCTCACACCCCAAAAATATGCATTTTTCCCAAATCACCCCGTTTAGCCCGCTCGGCTCACCACGGCCTACGAAACTCGCGGGAATTGAAGTACACGGGTTGAGGGTCCATCTCCCTACCTCCACCGAAGATTCGACGCACCGTGGACGCCGATCCACGAAGAAAACGCCGTTTAAACCCTCGCCGGTTCACGATCCCACGAACCGCCTCCACCACTGCGATCCTCATCCCGTACCCGTCGCTCCACGCCCCACGAGCCACGCCGCCCCGCCCTCGCCGCCTCCGTCGGCCGCCCGGAGTGAGAGGGGGAGAGGAGAGAACGTGAGAGAAGAGAGAGGGAGGGAAGAGAGAAATGAGATGGGGAGAGAGAAAAAGGAGGTTATTATATAGAAAATCCTGAAATTCCCGAAAATATCGAAAAATAGAATATCACATTTCTGCGATCCTCGGAACACACCGATCGCAACGGTACCACTCGCGCCCTGGTGAACAGCACGGTTCACCCATAACGAAGTTCCGAAGGAATTACCGAAACACACACCGGGAATCGGAAAACACACGCGGAAAAGCCGCGGAACGCTTCCGGGCCTCCGAAACAACTCCGGATCGCGCCGATCTGAACACGAAAGATGTCCGAAACAAAATTTCGGGCACTTCGGAGTCGGACACTCCGAAAAACCAGATCCAGGACCCAAAAACAAGGGTCCGAAAGATCCAGGGCATTACAACGCGCCTAACAGGCCACTACAGCCACGGCCCAAGATGAACGGCCTAAGACGAACGGTCCTTGGATTCGACAGTGTGAAGGGCCCTGGCCCAGGCGCAATGATCGTCGGATGACTCTCCGACGACCGAACGTTACACCCCACGATGCTAGCTTCAACTCCACGAAGGGCGAGAACGCTCCACGGGTGCCGTAAGACTCGCCTGGGGATCGGTCAACTCCGGGGTAACCGTCCCTCAACGGAAAACTCCCGCCATAATCGCGGGAGACGTTGCTCCACGATCTACGCCTTACCCTACTAAGGGATAGGCCTTCGACACCAAGATAACCCCATATATAAATAGGACCTCGGCAGAGGACCAAGAGAAAAACATCAACAATACGCGGTGAATCTCACCAAGAAATGCCTACAGAGAAACAAACTAGATAGCTCCTCACCCTGCTACTAGAGAGGTCATAACTGTTCATTTCCTGAGAGAGAATCTCTCCCGTACGACCTTACCGCCCAGCGAGCACTCTCCGGGTGACCACTGGGGTCGGCGAACACTCGTCCAGAGGACCTCCACTTCTCTCAGATCTCCTACTACGACCTCCACTCCTCTCTCTCCTACTCTTCTCTGTTCTCCACTTGAACCATTGCTGACTTAAACATCGGAGGGTTGTCTCCTGAGGTAGTGTCTAGAGCTCCTTCTGACGCCCTTTCTTCTGGTGTTTGCAGGCTTCTGCGGGTGCCCGACGATTTTTTACAACAAATAAATAGAGAAGTGTGGTACGTGACATAGGAACCAGATTCTTGCCTCTACAAGTAGATATATATATACGACCAAGAGCGAGAGAACAGTCGACGTTCTTGGATGCTTGTTGCCATAAAAGACAAACTTGCATTTGTTTGCATTGAAAGTGGTGGGAAGAGGCCGCTCGCTACTTACGGTGAGCTTGACGTTGACAATTGAAGAAGCCATGCAACGTTAATTTATGATCTAGCAGCTCCTGTGCGTGATTCCTTACAGCAGTTGAAGAAGGAACGCGACGGAGCCGCTGGAGACTAGTAGCTAACAAGAAGAAAAAAAAAGTTTTTTTTTCTTTTTGAAAGGTAAAGAGAAAAAAAAGTTAGTCTTGTGGATGTACATATATATCCTAGAGGAAACTTTTGAACAATTTGCAAATAAAATATATCCGCAACTACACAAAGGATGGCGTTAATTTCTTAATTTATAGTGGATGCAATTAATTAAAACGTAATTAAATCTGGAGGTCCGCCGTAGTGCATGGCATCCAAACATCTGCAGATTGCTTGGTTGGACCCTCAATCTTGAATTTGACGAGGTTAATTATTATATAAGAGAGGCTAGCAAATATATATATATATATATATATATATATATATATATATATTAGGGCCCAAGCTGACTGTGAACTGCACACACAAAAAAAAAAGATATTCAAAAGATGCAGAGAGATGTCAGAACTGGGGGAAACACCAACTTAATTCAGAAACCAATATATAAGAAAAGAACTGGAAGCCATCATTATTAGTGTGCAGCTATCTCATGAGGGAAGGAATATTGGAGAAAATGGGTCAAGGATCGTACCATTCTTGAGCATATACATATATACGATGGATTAGAAATTTCCTGCACTTGGTTTCAACCCCCATCATACCCGCTAGAGGGACAAGGGAGTGTCCAATCTCCCTGTACTAGCTAGTTTATTTTGGTGTGCAGAGTCACTGGCAGCCCTCCTCAACCCAAAAGGAGATGAGGGCAGCTTAATTAAAAGGTTTCAAGTTATTAGACAAGTGCCATCACGAGTAACTCACACATCATGTACGCAGATCGATGATATCTTCTTCTTTGAAAGGTTAGAGGAAAAGAATTACATCTAGGAAAATCTCCACTGTTTTGATCTTAATTCATGACTCCGGATCAGTGCAAGGCCGCTACTAAGCAAATCCTAATCAGGTTCTGCCTACCGTCCAAGTATCCCGGAGTAGTTCTCCGAAAACATCCACGTGTAGCTCTCAGGGATGGAGTGGATTGGAAAGAGATGGATTATATGTATGTACGCAGGTGCACCAATAATTCTTGGCAGAGGTAGAGCAACACAACAGAGCTATCCAGCTGACGAAAGAATGAGAAAAGATGAGTCGCGCCTAGAAAGCCACCATTTTAACCCAGCCGGCCGGGCCAGAAAGAACTCGTCTAAACAAATACTAGGTGCGATACCAATACACATCGATACATTTGATCTGTTCCCCAAGATTACCAATCCAAACTCAGAAGGATCCAGTGCAATTTCTAGAGGGGTAATAGAAGAGATCAGAAGAAAGTTCACCCACGAGTAATTGCAACGAAATCAAGCAACAGATCTCAGTGGGAGGGCTCTAGATTAGAGATTGTTAGTTGCAAAATATCTCCCATAGAGGGGTTGAAAGGGAGTGCTGATAAAAAATATGATCTAAAATTAAATTTGCATCTATGGTAAACCATCAAGGATTTTCAGATCCTTCACTACACCTTGACAACAAATACTACATAGAAGAATAAATAGAATGTTCTACAATAAGTATGCATCTAAACAGTAAGTGAATGTGGAGAAGTTGAAGGACGAGGGAAAAGGAATTGAAATGTAGAGAAAATGAAAGAATTTTGGGCCTAGACAACCTTTTAGATCGTAGTGACTTGGGCACTTGATTGTTCGTGTGTTATGGCTCTAACTTACCGAAGAAAGGCACTTGATCCTCCAATGAAGTGCTTTGATCATAGAAGAATGTGTTGCTTATAAAACTTCAGTTCTCTTCGTCACTCAAGGGTCCATCTCTTTAGTTGAGAACAAGTCTTGTATCTATGGATTGTTGGTGAGCTATCCGTTAGACACAATTTCTCTTGATCATGTAGACTTCTTTCTAACGTCTTCATATTTGAGAGAGCAAACTTGCAGTTGTCTCTCACAGCCACTTCATTTGTTCTTAAGTCAAACTTGTTCTACTTGTGTCTTGTTTTTAGTTTTTACAAGACTTGTCCAGACTCGACACAAAGACTCTTCTACATTGAGGAAGTTTGTCAGTGTAAATAATATGGAGTGGAAGATGTTACTTTTGCTAGTCCTATCAAAGTTGTTGGACGTCAACATCCAAGATACTTTTCTTCTGACAATAGATATCATAAAGAAATATGGTTGCGGAAGATAGTTGCAAGACATCGACCGGCACTGATCAGTTGAAATAGTTAATTGAAAGTATCAGTTGGAGTGCGAATAGTTGAAAGCTCTCAATCACAAGTTTAAATGTTTCGACTAAGAGATCTGCTTCGTTTGAAATCAGTCGTTCAGGCAAGTGCTTCGACCAGGACCAACAGTAAGATAAGCACTTCAATTGGAAGACCTACTGATTGAAGGATACAGCTGAAGGCTAACCAACTAAAATAGTTAGTCGAAAGGTTTCAACTAAAAACATAATATTACTGAGGATAGTCAGAGTCTATCAGCTAGAAAACATAGTTGAATGGCTTCAAATGAAGTTACTTTCAACTGAGTCGGTTGACTGGATGTTCAAATGAAGGACTTAAGCTCAATGATTTAACTAAGTGTTACACCTAAGTAGTTTAATTGAATATTCAACTAAATGTTTTAACTAAGAAATTACTAATCATATTAACTATATTTATGTGTTATCATTTTTGTATAAATATGTATTTGATAGTTATTATCTTTGCCTTAATTATATCAACATGCAAAATATAAATCTAAATAATTGAATTATGAAGTAGATGTCTAACAGAGATTAAAAGCTATTTAACAAGGCCGGCCCAAGTAATGAAGTTGACATGGAGATTTCCCAATGATTTTAGTTCTCAATGGTAGGGGTGTCAATGGAAACCAACAACACGATAACCATATGTTTCGTTAGCTTAACGAATAGCAAACAGATAGTATCTTTCCCCATGACAAATTAACAGATACGAATACGGATATATCTGATTTCTTAGCAGATGCAGAAATGAATATACCCTATTCTGAACTCGTATATATCCATTATCATTAAACAAAATAGTTTATATATGTGTTATCAATATTACCCCCTTCGATTTAGATCTAAGGGTGGAGATCAAAAAGTTGCCCTAAACAATGGCAACTTTTGCAGCACCCCCAATGCCCCCCTTCCCAATTCCCAGTCACGAGCCTTCCCCACCCCTTCCTAGTTCCCACCCAGCCTCCTCCCTCCTCTCTCTCTTCTGGCCTCCATCTTCTCCCTCATATTTCAAAATTTCAAACAACAACGCAGCGGGGGGACGTCGGCAAGCAGGGCGGCGACTACAGTGGCATGGGGTGGTGTGTGGTGGTGACATCGCGGCGGTGGTGGTACGTAGTTCGGCGGCTTCTCTCTCTCTCGGACTAATTTCTCCTAACTTCCTATGGTGGAGCACGGAGGCTCTAGCAAGGTGACAACTACAGCGGTAGTGGGGAGACCTGTGGCAGCGCATGGAGGCTTTGGCGAGGCAGCAACCACAAAGGCAGCGGAGCAGCCTGTGTGCATTGTCTGGTGAACTAATTTTTTTTCTTATTTGTATTGTATGGTGAACTTGCATGTGGAGATGAATACTTCTAACAATGCCGAGAATGAGAGTGTGGTTGACCAAAGTAATATGCAAAATGAGGGAACAAGTAACCCACCTTCACCAAAGCGTAGAAAACTAAGGTCAATTGTCTGGAACAATATGACTATGAAAAAACTTGAAGATAGAAATTGGGTTGCCACATGTAATCATTGTAAAAAGAAAATATTTACAAATAGTTCTAATGGAACTATACATTTGAAAAACCATTTAAAATTTTGTGCAGTTTATCAACGTTTCTTAAGGAAAAAGCCAAATGTTGCACAACTTATTATTAATGCGAATGAAAAAAAAGTGATAGAAATAGTTCAGTTAAGATTTATACATTTGATCAAGAAAGAACTGGACAAGATTTATTATGCATGATCATTCTCCATGAATATCCATTTGTGATTGTTGATCATTTTTTTCTATAAAAAGGCCTTGGTGGTGACAGGGTGCCACACACCAACTTTATTTCAAATTATGAATCACAATGGCTTTAGAATTTTCATTAAAAATTTTCACCTATAATTTTAATTTGTCACTCGCAACACAATCCAAGGAGATTGCTTAAAGGTATATGAAAATGAGAGGTCAAAACTATATGAGATTTTAAAAAAGAATATATCTCGTGTGAATCTTACTACTGACATGTGGACAAATATTGAAAATACTGGTTATTTGTATTTTACTTCTCATTTTATTGATGACAATTGGACACTTCAAAAAAAAAGATTTTAAATTTTGAATAAGTTAAGTCTCTGCGTGATACTTAAGAGTTAACAAGAGTCGTCAAGGAAAATGTGTATGATTGGCACATTGTTAAGAAGATTTTTAGTCTTGTAGTGGACAATACTTTTACAAATGATCCAATTGTGAATCAACTTCTTTTGAATTCTCATTTAAAGTCACATTTGGTGTCAAATGACATGTTATTTTGTTTACGTAGTTCTGCACATATATTGAATCTCATTGTTTAGGATGGTTTGAAAGTTAAAGAAGCGAGTGATATAGTTGACAAAATTCGTGATAGTGTGAGATTTTGAAGAAAATCCCAAAAGAGAAAAGAGAACTTTAAAAATATTTAATTTAACTTGGAGCACCAAATAAGGCATTTGTTCTTGATTGCCCTATCAAGAGGAACTCCACCTTTCTAATGCTTTAAAATGCAATAGAATTTAAAACCGTTTTCTCTCATTTATTTGGTTTAGAAAGATCTTATAAATGTCCACCAACTACTAAGGATTGGATGTTTGTCAAAAGTGTGATTGGATGCTTGACTTTGTTTGAGGAAGCAAGTGTAAGACTGTCGGGCACCAAGTATCCTACCATTAATATTATTTTTGTTGATATATGCTTTAACCAAATGTCTTTGAATGAGTTTTACAAAAGTGAGAGTCTTCTTCTTGTCTCGGTGGCTTTGAAAATGATTGAGAAATTTAAAAAATATTGGGACATGCCTAATATGTTGTTAGCACTTGGTTGTATTTTGGATCCTGCACTCAAGATGAAGATAGTTAAAATTTTCATTCATGAGATTTTGATTTACGGCTATAAATAAGATATGCATATTAGTAACGTTAGAGGAGTCCTATTAATGAATCTTTATAATGATTATACTATGCTTCATGCCAAAATGACTTGTGCTTTATCTACACATGCAAGTAGTATAGCGGTGCCTTCAATAGTGATAATAGAGCAACCATTTCAAGAGAGACACTTTCATTGTCTTTGGTTCGTAGAGGACTTGGTCAATTTTTTCATGAAGCTACAATGGTTCAACCAAAAAAATCAAACTTGAATTTGTATTTAGAACAGTCAGTTGAGAAAGTTGAAGATGAAATATTTGATATTTTGACTTTGTGGAATAAAAATGCAGGATGATGTTCTATTCTATTTTTAATGGCACTTGATATTTTGACTATTCTGGTAACTACAGTTGCTTCAGATAGTACTTTAGTGTAGGAGGGAAGGTGATTGATCAATATCGAAGCTATCTAAATTTCAAAACTGTTCAACCTTTCTTGTGTTCATAGGATTAATCAAGAGATGACATGGATGGTGATTCATTTATTCTTTTTATTAATTTTTTTATATTTTTTAATTTTAATTTTAATTTTTAATATTAATATATATATTATATTTTCAAATAGTGGATAGACTTGTTGCTCTCTTTTCAAGTTTAGATTTGACTCAAACATTTGAGTGTCTTGAAGAAAATGATGTTGAAGATGAGACAGATGTATAATGTAAGTCATTTCTACTTTAATTACTATAAAATATTTCTAAATGACAAGATTTCTTTGTAATTTTTTTAAAATTCTTATCTTAATATATACTTTAATTTCATACAAGGTATGTAAATAATGAGAAGATGACAGAGATTAAAGTCTAAGAGAGTTAGTTTACTTTATTATTTTCACTTTATATGTTTTATCTTATCTTTAAGGATATTGTAATATTGCTTATTTTGAACTTTTAATTTTATTCTATGTTGACTTGTGAATGATGATGATATGTGAACTAAATTGAAATGTGCTTGTTTATCGTTGGATTGTTGTTTTCAATTTAAATTTTATTCTAATTAAGTTAACTTACATCTTAAATTTCAGTCTTGTATATACTCTTATGACTGGTAACTATCTGCTAATCATCCGTTAATTATATTTTTTTCAGATATTAGAAAAAAGTTTTAGATATACTATTTTTTGAATACTTAGTGAATAACAAACGGATATGATTCTTCCTTAAGAGATATGGAAACGGATAGTCCACTATCTGCACCGTATTTGGCCCGTTGAGATCCTTATTTTGTGGTCCCCAATAGTCATAGCCAAATGCTTATAAAAGATCAACAACTGCAATAACTATAGTTAAATCTTACATAAGTGCGCACATTTGTAATTACATTCTTAAAGTTTATCTTCTTTATCTTACGGGTATCTCACGAATTCTTTATTTGACATTCTCGGAGGCAACCTTCATGACTTGATTCATCAGATAAGAAAGGGATGGGCAATGGTTAACACATTTTGTATCCATACCAAAGGAGCTAGCTAGGGATCAACATAGCACCTAATTTAGAGGGCATACCTATAATTTGCCGTGTACGAAAGGGCACAGTGGAAATCCAATTTTTCAGCCAAGGACAACCAAATTTTAAGCTGAAAAATGGAAGTACTTATAATTTCAACGTAAACCATAGAAGTACATCTGTAAAATACACTTCTGATTTCCTCCAAGTACGACATAGCACCTAATTTGGAGGGCATAACTATAATTTGCTATGTATGAAAGGGCACAGTGGAATTCCAATTTTCAGCCATGGACAACTGAATTTTAAGATGAAAAATGGAAGTACTTATAATTTTAACGTAAACCACAGAAGTCACTACAAAAAAATGAGGATATAAGGGTAATTTATCTAGAGACATTTATTAAAACTGCCCCAATATAATCATAATTAGAGGCATTTTAAATTTAATACTACCCTTAAAATATTTTAAGTTTCTTACTTATGTAAAATCATGTATAGAGGCATTTTAAAATTGCCTCAAAATACTTATAGAAGAAAAATAATAATTCATTCAAACTGCCCCAAAAACTTGTCGCCTGCCGCCGCATCCTCCCACGCTAACGTAACCACCCGCGCCCCAATTCCTTCCCCCAGAACGTGGAGTCTTCCTCGATCCATCTGCACCATTCCGGCCACCTCCTCTCCCTCCCTAGCTCCCTTTCCACCGTAGACTCTTCCTCATCCACACCTCCTCACCTACGGTGCGGTATAATCTTCCTCCAAATTCTCCTCCACTCCTATGCCTCATCGCCTCCATGGCCCCTTCTCCCCCCTCACTATTCCTCAACACCCACAAGAGCTGCCGGACCTTTCTCAGATCTGTTGTGCCCACCTCCGCAAAGCCTAGCTACAACCATGTAGAAGAAAAGTTCGAGCGCAACCATCTCTGTGCAACTGTTGCAGTCCGAGGGTTTCTAGGGTTTTTGTGTCGCTGGTCATCCCAAAGTAGAAGGATGAGCTCTGCGGCTTCCACTAAGGGCGGCAGGGGTAGGCCCAAGGCCTCCAAGGCCGTCTCCCGCTCCTACAAGGCCGACCTCCAGTTCCCCGTTGGCTAGATCGCCCGCTTCCTCAAGACCGGTTGCTATGCCAAATGCGTCAGCGCTCCTATCTACCTCTCCGCCGTCCTCGAGTACCTCGCCACCGAGGTGTTAGAGCTGGCGGGGAATGTGGCGAAGAAGAACATGATCGTGCCGTGACACATCCAACTAGCGATCAGGAATGACGTGGAGCTGAGCAGGTTGCTCGGCGCGGTGACCATCGATCGCCAGCGGCGGGGTTCTCCCTAATATCCACCAGACGCTACTGCCGAAGAAGTAGGGGAAGGGGAAGAGCGATGTAGGGACCGCTTCCCAATCTCAGGAGTTTTAGCATTCTTTTTGGATTCTCGAAGGCATTGTGTATCGTTTGGTGATGGTATAATTTGCAAGATGGTTGGGTTGGCATGAAGTGGTACTAACGGCGGATCCCTTTCTGTGGGGAAGAAGGCTAGGATTTTAGAAAGGTTTTGGTTGATTGTATAGACGTCTTGAAGTTTCACAAAGGTTAATGAAGAAATCATAGTGTTGCTGTGATGACATTTGGTTTTGCTTTTTATGAGATGATGATCTCTCTAGAGTCTCGAGTTTTTTTTGTTTGGTGCGTTCTCCGGTTGGATGTTGTCCTTTTTTCCTCCTTAAGGTATCTTTTTTACCTATTTCTAGAATTTCTTTGAGAGAGGATCCTATTGATCTTTGAGTTTTGTTCAACATAGTAGGTTCTCCCCAGGTTTTTCTATCTCACCATGCTCCTATGTTATTGTGCTGTTATTTTACACCGGACCTTAACATTTCTTTTCTTCTTTTCTATGTAATTCCTCTGGTTGGAAAGTGCCATTTGCTTTGTGGTATTTGGTACGTACACTCAGTTCTTAATGGGTTTCTCAGCTCAAGGGAAATGCTTTATTATAGTAAAAAAAAGCCTAGCTACAACCGACGTCGGGTGACGCTTCCCGACCACCGCCCTATCGCTCTTGATCTGCGGCTACGTCACCGCTGTGACGGCCCGAGAATCCGATTACCGGGAAGGCCCGATAACCCGAGACTCGCACCGCCGCCCACGAACCGGGATGGCTCGGAAGGGCTAAAAGGAGTGTGGAGGCACAAAGAAATAGGAAATAAAGCAGGACAATTCAACAATTAACAGAAATAAATAAACAACTACAACAGAGTCCAGTCCAACAGAAAGTACAGTCTAAAGCAGTAAAACGTACCACATGCCAAGTGAACACTCGGCCCGACAAGCTGGCACCTGAAAACCTCCGCCCCGCACCCTCGAACCGCGAGGAAGAACCGCTACACCTGAAAAGCAGGGAATGAGTCTCCAAAATAGAGACTCAGCAGGGATCCCGCGGAACCCCAACTGGAAATGACGGCGGTAGCGGAAAGGAACGCTACAACTACAGCAGGAATAGCAAACCTGTGGCTGGTCAAAAAAAACTCGGCACTACAGCTACTCCTACTATACCAGAAAACACGACCCAGTCTCCCGTCGGGGGACAACCAAGCCACGCGCCCGACCACCCGATCCCATGATCGGGGACCACCAGACACGAACTGCCCTAGCCATGCTACTAGGAAAACGCCACGCTACCTCTGTAGCGGAGGCCTGCCCTCCGAAAAAGGGCCTGAGCCAAAACCACACGGCCAGGAAACACGGTCACGACCTCACCGTCGTAAACACAACACTCTCTGGGGAAAGGCCCTTGGTGAAGCTCACCGGAAACCCCAGACCTCGACTCCGGGAACACTCCCGAAACCACTCACGAAGTCCCGTCCCGCGGACAGAAACAAAACCCGGTGCACAACAACCCACGTCACGTGACAGGAGCACCACCCACTAGAAGAACGACCGGCTGCGTCCCCTGACGTCTTACACCGCGTCACAAGTGTCTAGCTACGACGCCCCAGGCGTGAGACTCAGACACACTTAGTAACCAGTACCACAAAACAAGGACTAGTTGGGGTCGCGCCTGCCGGCGCCGTCTGACGCCCCCAACCTCGTGTGCACACTCAGACCGTACGCCCTAGGCCTGTCCTCTAGCTGGTATTTCCCCCTAAACTCGGACTCGGAAGTACGCGGGGGCCCTTCGGTAACCAGCCTACTCACCGCCTCTCTCGGGTACGCCGCTCAGCCACTCCCAGGCGAGCCAGCGCACGCGTGCCGTGGGAAGCTACGACTAGTGGACGTGTCACAGAACGTAGACACAGAAAACCATGCATGCACCCATTGCGAGTAACATGGAGTAACAGGTGGCACGACGCCACCAGACTACAGATGGTCTACTAGACCTACGAAACCCAACGGCCTTTGAGTCACAAGACTCGGGGTCAAGACCGTTGCACACGATAGCACTGAGCTGTCAATCTGGCCTAATCCCTAGGTCCAAAACCATAATGCGATTACTCACGAGGCGAATCGCAATCGCCGAGACCATTCCCCCACCTGGGAACTCAAGAGACCTCCAGTCCCAAGTTAGGACATGGACTCGCGGTTCACAGGCCATAGGCACGGCCTACGCGGAAACCACAGAAGTACGATTCCCAAGGCAGCCCGCAAGCTGCCACACCGATTTCCCAACCCTGGGAAAAGCGAGAACCCTCCAGCACCAGGCTGGGCAACGGGACTCGCAGACCAAGGCCACACACATGGCCCACTCAAAACCAACTTCCGGAGAAACCACGATGTGCGGGGAAACCTCGCCGCACTCACACTGATACACGGTGACTCGATCTAGCAAGAACCCGGAAGCCTGGGACACCTGGGGTCACCCGGACCAGCCAAGCCCAAGGGCACGCTTATCGAGGGAACACGGTACCTCCAAACACCCCAAAAACACAGACACAGAACCCATGGGGTGTCCGGGATACTCACAAGGCCGGAGGTCGACCACTTGGTCACAACCGGGTCGACCGGAGACCAAAACAACACAATCGGAGCGCTAAAAGGTCACATGGACCCTTAAGCTCACGACACGCAAAACGAGGTAAGTAGGACCTCTGGACACCCAAAGACACGGTCACGGAACTCCACGGGGTGTTCGAGACACTCACGAGACCTAAAGTCAACCATTGGGTCACAACCGGGTCGACCGGAGGTCAAAACTGCGCAAACAGGAACTAGAACGTGGTAGTGGTCACCTGGTGACCGCGACCAGATAGTGGTCGACCGGGGACCGCGACCAGATGGTAGAGGTCGACCGGGGACCGCGATCATGCTGTCACGGTCACCTCACGACCGCAACCAGCCACGCGTAAGCCTGATGGTAGCGGTCGCCCAAGGACCGCGACCAAACAGTAGCGGTCATCTCATGACTGCGACCAGACAAAAGCGGTCTATCGCACGACCGCGACGCTGCCAACAATCTTGACCAAAACACAAGGATGAAGGCGGTTCTCCCACGACCGCGACCAGTGAACGCTGTTACTGGTAGACCGCGATCATTTCGGAAAACCGAGAACGGCGGGAAAACCCCAAAAATCCACGCCACGCCCCCAAACATCCACGGATGAGGGGGAAAATATAGGGGAAGCCCCCAAATGACCCCTAGCATGCATCTACGGCCTCGGATCGGCCAGAAACGCAATGAATCGCTAGATCATGCGATCACTCCCCGAAACATGATTTTTCCCCAAAACGCCCCAAACGACCCGCTCGGCTCACCACGGCCTACGAAACTTGCGGGAAAGGAAGTGCACGAGCTGGGGGTCCATCACCCTACCTCCACCGAAGATTTCGCGCACCTTGGATGCCGATCCACGAAAAAAACGCCGTTGAAGCCTCGCCGCTCCACGAACTCACGGCCGAGCTTCACCACGCCCTCGAGCCTCGATCCTCGACCCATCCTCGCCGTCCTCCTCGCCCGCATCGCCCCGCCTCGCCCTCGCCTCAGTCCGTCGGCCGCCGGAGAGGAGAGAGTGAGAGGAGAGAGTGGGAGTAGAGAGAGAGGGTGAGAGTGAGAAATGAGAGGGGAGAGAGAGGGTGGGTTAATATATAGGAAAATCTGGAAATTCAAAAAAATCCCGAAAAATAGAAAATCACACCCTCGCGATCCTCGGAACGCACCGATCGCAATGGTACCACACTCGCCTAGGTGAACGGCCCGGTTCACCCGTAACGAGGTTCCGAAGAAAAAGCCGAAACCCACGTCGGGAATTGAAAAACACACGCGGAAAAAGCCGCGGAACGCCTCTGGGCCTCCGAAACGACTCCGGATCGCGCCGATCCGAACACAAAAGATGTCCGAAATGAAATTTTGGACACAACGGAGTCGGACGCTCCGAGAAACCAAATCCGGGACCCACGAACGAGGATCCAAAAAATTTGGGGCATTACAGCCCTCCCCCCTTAAAGAAATTTCGTCCTCGAAATTCAGGACTAACACCAAGTCATAGGGGAAGAACGCCTCCACTAACTGATAACGTTGCCAGGGCCCCAACTCAGAAAAACCTCAATT
Source organism: Amorphophallus konjac (assembly GCA_022559845.1). Lineage (NCBI taxonomy): Eukaryota > Viridiplantae > Streptophyta > Magnoliopsida > Alismatales > Araceae > Amorphophallus > Amorphophallus konjac. Next base: position 22,115 of record JAHNEJ010002324.1, on the reverse strand, counting down.
CTCGAAAAAGCACCGATCATGAGGGATACAGCCAGACCATAATCACGAACAATGCCATGCTCCGCACACCGCGCACACACCGGCCACCAGAGCAGGCATAACACAAGGGCACAAGTCTGGTATCACCTCGGACACAACGGAAACCACTCACGGCAACGCTGCTACCCTCTCGCTCACCGAGGGAACGCAATCCTCGCCCCAAGAACCAAACCACCGGTCAACGCCCATGCTCGGCGGACCAACCACCCGCCAGCTTCACAACCCATTGATCGATCTCACACCCTGCACCAGGGGTGACCAATCACTGAGCTTCCACCAGCTCACACCTCAGAAACGGCCACCAATGGCCTCATATGCACACAGCTCTCGCCACGCTCGAGCCCCAACAACCAGCATCTTCTGTCTCTGAAAAGACCATCCACTGGTCACCAACTGCTCGTCAACGGGAAACCTCCGCTTGCTCAGCTTCTTCCTTCTTTCCTGGTCCTCGACCGGGTCCAAAGGAAACATTCCAAACCTCGGCAAGCCATCCGTCAACTCACACACAGACTGATGCCGCATCTCGAACACCACTCCTCTCGGACACCGCATCCGAGCTCAAACATCGCTCCAACTCGACCCTCTCGTGGAGCACGACGAAACCAAATGACGGATCCTGGTGTCTTCAATCATCACCTCACTAGACTCAGACTCACAGGGGAACCATCCCATGCTGGTCACCAAACCAGGAATAACCATTGCGACACCAACGTCCTATCAAGGACCATCCTCCGACGCCCATCTCACAAAAGGCCTCCGCCCACAGGCGTCACTCATCCATCTGGTCTCATCAAATCCTTCGATCAATCCAAGTGGACACCTGCCAATCCCGATTCCGCCCTTACCACAGAGCCACGGGACACCACCTGAACAGTGCTCACGGGTCCCTAAGCAATAAACATCACACCGTCACAATTCGACAAGACCGTAGAACCAACAGACATTGCTGTGGTCGGTCACATGGTTAGGCTCACCAGCCACTCATAGCCGTCAACCGGGACCCATAGTCTGCCAGAGACCACTTCCCCAAAAATGATCTCATCTGAGGACACGACTGGGAACACAAGTCGGCACCAAGCCACCGACTCTGACCAACACGTCCTCAACCATCGTCAGGCGACATCCTCAACAACCTCATCCAGGTCCAACACCGACGCCTGACACGGCTTCCATCACAGGAACATGGTACTCATGCGGCGCACTAGCCAGCACTTTTCCGAACACTCCATCTTGCCAGTGCCAAGAATCACGATATCTCGGGCAACGGCAGGGCAACGACACGTTTCACACCGAGGAACCCATCCTCCGATGCTTAACGCAAACTCAGGAATCCACCAACTCGACAACCATCTGCAACCCCACAGACTCCGATCCTCCATACATCGGGAATCGCAACACCAACCGCAAATCTCAAAAACACCGCCCAGTCGGCACTCGTCCTTCTTGAACAGCGCCAACACCCTTACACATCAGGGAATGGGCAACGCTTCTCACAGGCAACCACCTTGCCAAAACGTGGAACGTGTCTCGCACGGATTTCATGGCACACCGAGGCCAACCTAATCCGGACACGCAATGCAAGACGACGAACATTAGCCAAACACAATTCTCTCCAACCAAAGGAGAACCCAATCACACCTCCGACCAACGAAATGAAAACTCCACATTTGACCTGACCTCGAGCCTCGCGCATGCTGGGAACAGCACCTTCCAACCCCAAGGAAACCATCACCACGTCAGGTCAGCTCCTCCAACACACTCGGCGAGTGTCACGTCGGACCATGATCACAGCATCTCTCGATGCACCACCGCTGCAATTCCTCGAACTGCAACACGGCATGCCAAGAGCTGCAACACGAGCCATAACGACAACCGTCGACGCTCATCCTCGAGTCCCGAACTCGCCGCGGAGCCTTCACATCTCAAACCAACTCCATGGCGAACACACCCCATTTGCACACAAGAGCGCAGGAGCAAGACTTACTGGGACACCACAGCCCAATCCTGCCTCGAAATCCATAAAACAATCGGGACCGACACGTCATTTCTGACGCCACAGAGCACGACAAGATCATCAGGCTCGACGAAATAGCAGCTCACCGAGAAGATCCTCCGCTCACCCGAGCACACTTCTCGATCAGAACACCCACTCTGCCACCTTAAACCACGACCTGAACACCTCAGGGGCTGGACAAACTTCAAGCTGGAGTGGCCAAAACTGACAGCAGCTCCCTCAGAGCATGCTCACGGCCTCTTAACCACGAAAAATCCTCTCCAGCCACCTGACCATGCTGCAGGATCCTCGAACGCAGCACCGCAAACTCACGCCTGCCAGCAACCTCTGCCCAACGCAGAAAAACCAGGGCCACCACCGATGAGGGAGAAAAGCTCTCAACCTCGATCCTTAGACCCCACGCTGGCACGAAAGCCGCGGACAGCAACCACCCTCACCGCGCCGCACAGCGCACTCAAACTCTCAAGCGAGAAACAAGGCGGAAAGCGAACACAAAACCCAAAGCCAGCTGCCGACTGTACTGGACCCTATGGACTCTGATCACTGTAATATCTCGAATTCCCATGTACGTCCACAACCACGCTCTGATACCAGCTGTGACGGCCCGAGAATCCGATTACCGGGAAGGCCCGATAACCCGAGACTCGCACCGCCGCCCACGAACCGGCAGGGCTCGGAAGGGCTAAAAGGAGTGTGGAGGTACAAAGAAATAGGAAATAAAGCAGGACAATTCAACAATTAACAGAAATAAATAAACAACTACAACAGAGTCCAGTCCAACAGAAAGTACAGTCCAAAGCAGTAAAACGTACCACATGCCAAGTGAACACTCGGCCCGGCAAGCTGGCAACTGAGAACCTCCGCTCCGCACCCTCGAACCGCGAGGAAGAACCGCTACACCTGAAAAGCAGGGAATGAGTCTCCAAAACAGAGACTCAGCAGGGATCCCGCGGAACCCCAACCGGAAACAACGGCGGTAGCGGAAAGGAGAGCTACAACTACAGCAGGAACAGCAAACCGGTGGCCGGTCAAAAACTCGGCACTACAGCTACTCCTACTGTACCAGAAAACACGACCAAGTCTCCCGTCGGGGGACAACCAAGCCACGCGCCCGACCACCCGATCCCACGATCGGGGACCACCAGACACGAACCGCCCTAGCCATGCTACTAGGAAAACGCCACGCTACCTCTGTAGCGGAGGCCTGCCCTCCGAAAAAGGGCCTGAGCCAAAACCACACGGCCAGGAAACACGGTCACGACCTCACCGTCGTGAACACAACACTGTCTGGGGAAAGGCCCTCGGTGAAGCTCACCGGAAACCCCAGACCTCGACTCCGGGAACACTCCCGAAACCACTCACGAAGTCCCGTCCCGCGGACAGAAACAAAACCCGGTGCACGACAACCCACATCACGTGACAGGAGCACCACCCACTAGAAGAACGACCGGCTGCGTCCCCTGACGTCTTACACCGCGTCACAAGTGTCTAGCTACGACGCCCCAGGCGTGAGACTCAGACACACTCAGTAACCAGTACCACAGAACAAGGACTAGTTGGGGTCGCGCCTGCCGGCGCCGTCCGACGCCCCCAACCTCGTGTGCACACACAGACCGTACGCCCTAGGCCTGTCCTCTAGCTGGTATTTCCCCCTAAACCCGGACTCGGAAGTACGCGGGGGCCCTGCGGTAACCAGCCTACTCACCGCCTCTCTCGGGTACGCCGCTCAGCCACTCCCAGGCGAGCCAGCACACGCGTGCCGTGGGAAGCTACGACTAGTGGACGTGTCACAGAACGTGGACACAGAAAACCACGCACGCACCCATTGCGAGTAACATGGAGTAACAGGTGGCACGACGCCACCAGACTACAGATGGTCTACTAGACCTACGAAACCCAACGGCCTTTGAGTCACAAGACTCGGGGTCAAGACCGTTGCACACGACAGCACTGAGCTGTCAATCTGGCCTAATCCCTAGGTCCAAAACCACAATGCGATGACTCACGAGGTGAATCGCAATCGCCGAGACCATTCCCCCACCTGGGAACTCAGGAGACCTCTAGTCCCAAGTTAGGACATGGACTCGCGGTTCACAGGCCATAGGCACGGCCTACGCGGAAACCACAGAAGCACGATTCCCAAGGTAGCCCGCAAGCTGCCACACCGATTTCCCAACCCTGGGAAAAGCGAGAACCCTCCAGCACCAGGCTGGGCAACGGGACTCGCAGACCAAGGCCACACACATGGCCCACTCAAAACCAACTCCCGGAGAAACCACGATGTGCGGGGAAACCTCGCCGCACTCACACCGATACACGGTGACTCGATCTAGCAAGAACCCAGAAGCCCGGAACACCTAGGGTCACCCGGACCCGCCAAGCCCAAGGGCACGCTTATCGAGGGAACACGGTACCTCCAAACATCCCAAAAACACAGACACAAAACCCATGGGGTGTCCGGGATACTCACAAGGCCGGAGGTCGACCACTGGGTCACAACTGGGTCGACCGGAGACCAAAACAACACAATCGGAGCGCTAAAAGGTCACATGGACCCTTAAGCTCACGACACGCAAAATGAGGTAAGTAGGACCTCTGGACACCCAAAGACACGGTCACGGAACTCCATGGGGTGTCCGAGACACTCACGAGACCTAAAGTCAACCACTGGGTCACAACCGGGTCGACCGGAGGTCAAAACAGCGCAAACAGGAACCAGAACGTGGTAGTGGTCACCTGGTGACCGCGACCAGATAGTGGTCGACCGGGGACCGCCACCAGATGGTAGCGGTCGACCGGAGACCGCGATCATGCTGTCACGGTCACCTCATGACCGCGACCAGCCGAGCGCAAGCCTGATGGTAGCGGTCGCCCAAGGACCGCGACCAAACAGTAGCGGTCATCTCATGACCGCGACCAGACAAAAGTGGTCTATCGCACGACCGCGACGCTGCCAACACTCTTGACCAAAACACAAGGATGAAGGCGGTTCTCCCACGACCGCGACCAGTGAACGCGGTTACTGGTAGACCGCGATCATTTCGAAAAATCGAGAACGGCAGGAAAACCCCAAAAATCCACGCCACGCCCCCAAACATCCACGGATGAGGGGGAAAACATAGGGGAAGCCCCCAAATGACCCCTAGCATGCATCTACGGCCTCGGATCGGCCAGAAACGCAATGAATCGCTAGATCGGGGATCACTCCTTGAAACATGATTTTTCCCCAAAACGCCCCAAATGACCCGCTCGGCTCACCACGGCCTACGAAACTTGCGGGAAAGGAAGTGCACGAGCTGGGGGTCCATCACCCTACCTCCACCGAAGATTTCACGCACCTTGGATGCCGATCCACGAAGAAAACGTCGTTGAAGCCTCGCCGCTCCACGAACTCACGGCCGAGCTTCACCACGCCCTCGAGCCTCGATCCTCGACCCATCCTCGCCGTCCTCCTCGCCCGCATCGCCCCGCCTCACCCCCGCCTCAGTCCGTCGGCCGCCGGAGAGGAGAGAGTGAGAGGAGAGAGTGGGAGTAGAGAGAGAGGGTGAGAGTGAGAAATGAGAGGGGAGAGAGAGGGTGGGTTAATATATAGGAAAATCTAGAAATTCAGAAAAATCTCGAAAAATAGAAAATCACACCCTCGCGATCCTCGGAACGCACCGATCGCAACGGTACCACAATCGCCTAGGTGAACGGCCCGGTTCACCCGCAACGAGGTTCCGAAGAAAAAGCCGAAACCCACGCCGGGAATCGAAAAACACACGTGGAAAAAGCCGCGGAATGCCTCCGGACCTCCGAAACGACTCCGGATCGCGCCGATCCGAACACAAAAGATGTCCGAAACAAAATTTCGGACACAACGGAGTCGGACGCTCCGAGAAACCAGATCCGGGACCCACGAACGAGGATCCAAAAAACCTGGGGCATTACAACCGCATTGCTCATTGTCACCCCTGCACCAGCACCGACTCCTAACCCGCTGTCACCGAATCCTACTCACCTACAAGACTGTGAAGGTACAAGATGCTCTGCCATCGATCCATCTTCTCCTCCACCACTCCGCCTCCTCAGGCCTCCTTGGCCCCCTTCCACTACGGACTCTTCCTCTATCTTCTCCTCCACCCCTCCGCCTCCTCACCTCCGGTGTGGACTCTTCCTTCATCATGCAACTTTGCTCTTTGCTGGACTAAAATTCATTAATTATTTTTCAAGCCCAATCTTCATTTATGTTATACTATCTATCAGATTAAAGAAAGATTTCCTACAATTTTGGGAATATAAGAGATGTTGACAAATAGAAAAATTGCAACTTTTATTGTATTGCTATTTCTCTCACAAAAATAGTGTGTCTTGCTTCCCAGAAAGAAAATAGCGAGTCTGGGATATCTTTATTGGATCTCATTTGCAAGTGTTTTATGAGTCGGAATGTAGTGCTTGCATTGCTACATATTATACATTACTTTTGTGAATGTTATTCATTGTTATGTTGTTCTACAGAATCTAGTCAGTTACAGGATAGAGTATTTAATCTATATATTCAGGCGACATATGGTTGTGCATTTGTTGGTACTGTTGTCAGAAAATAACTCTTCATGCTTGCAGGGAAATTTGGCAAAAGCTCTAGGTATTTGTCTCTGGCTATGAGAAAAGTAGATCTTCTAACAGTGTACTTAGTATCCTCTCCATGTGGAGTTCTTATTTTTTTATAGATGTATCAGATAGATGTGACTAATCCTTCTTTTTATAGGTCATTGGAGAGCGATTTTGTTTCTGGGACATCTCCATTACGGGAAAGCCTCAATAAATCAGGATTATTGGGGCTTCATTTTCTAGAAGATCTGACAGCTCTTGCTGCAGGTGGATCTATCTGTGTTTTATAGGTGCTAATAGCTTTTGTTAATAGAAATATGTGATAAGACCCTTGACTTTTTTATGTGACTATACATGAACCAAAATTTACTTTTTTTGTGATTTCATAGATTTGCTATATATTAGTGATTTTGAGCTACCTAATTTCTACCTGCCATTTCCTTTTTTTTATCTATTGATGTTACTTTTGCACTTTCAGTTTTTCACTTTTGGAAAATGTTACCTTTGATGTTCTCATCGTACTACCTGGTTGCATGCTCATTATCTTCAAAAAATGTTTTCTTAATATATGCTCAAGAATGCTCTCTTTCTAAGTTTGTAGAAGCTAATATATTTTGTTAATGGAAATACATGATCAGATGCAGAGATGTGTCTGTGTTTTCCATCTGATTATATATGACTCAGAATTAGCTTTCTTTATTAGATGATACTCCTCAGTTTTTGTGAGAAAGATCATAGACCATACTATGCTATTCTTTATCAAATTTGTGGCACATCCTACTAGATGGTTAATGAAAAGAAAATATTACAGCTTAACTATATTCATGTCTAGGATATTTCTAAGAGTGAAGATACTCCAAATTTCTCACATGGGGATTTACCAATGCAAATGGGCTCATAGAATGGTGAAGGATCTCCATTGGGAACAAACAAAACAGAGGTTCCTTCTACTATGTAGGATATTGCTAGCTAGCAGGTGCTTCAAGTAAATACACTCATATTTCGTTAACAGTGTACATTTACTGGGATTGTTTACTTCAGTAAGAAATGTCACATGGTGTCATTCATGAAAAAAATTTAAATTTCTGCTAAAGCGGGCTCATCGGTTTGTTCTATATCAGTGCATTTAGGTTTTGACCAGGAATATAGGGACCTGGTCTCGGAGGTCCAGAGCCGACCACTTGGGGGAGATGCAGGGGGGTTTGCCCTTGTACTCTCGAAAAGAAAAAAATTTAGTGATAAATCAAATGTCATATTCCTGTTTAATGCTTAGATAAATCTAGAGAATCCAAACTAATGGAAGGTGCATTGGAATTTCACAGATGAAGTTATATATACTTCAAAATTGTGTGATTTTGACCAGAACTTCAAGTTTCATAGGTAACCATGATGCGATCTTTTGGTTATTTTGGAACTATGTTGCATTTCTATTTTGTATGGACGCCCTCCATTATTTCTCAGCTGAAAAGAACGACACATTTGGTGCATCTTGCAGCTGATTTTCCCATTTCTGGATTTTGACATAAAGTACTTTGACCTGGGGCTTCCTCACCATGATGCTACCGATGATTAGGTGACCGTCCAGAGTGTAGAAGCCATACTCAAGTAAGGTTCAGCTAGTGTTGGTTTTTTTCAGACTGTTGTGACCTTATATGAATGGAGGTTATAACATTCATTAATTATTATTTCAAGATATGGATCAACTTAACTATCATTTCAACTATTTGCTCTATTTCTTTATCGTATAAGAAGTTTGGATGTGCGTCAAAAGATGGCAACTGGACCTCTTACTTGTAGCTAAAAGTTCCCCTCACTTGAAATGCTCATTATAGTCTTTAGACCCTATTTCAGTTTTACCTGCCACAAAGCAAGTTTTGTTGTAGTAATTTGTCATAAAAATAAAAAAGAAAACAAATGGGACAGCTAGGTATGACCAAGGTGATCAAAGCTTCTTTGCCCTTTCTAGAAAATGGATAGTACCGATGTCATCAGAACTTAAGGACAAGAATAACAAAAGCACATTAGTATGGGGTTGTAGGCAACATGTTTTCTTTTACAACGATGGCAATTTGGTTGACGAAATGTGTTTTTAATTTGTTGGCTTTGTCCAATGGAATCTATACATTCCAAAATAGCATTTGATTTAGCTAGACATGTTCATCCTCCCAAAGCAACAAGGCACCTGTGTTGCTGATTTTTTTAATATGTTATTTTCTAAAACACCTGGACTAACTGCTTCACTGCCTTCTACACCTAGACTAATTGCTCCACTACCTTAGAAGGCAGTGGAGCAGTTAGCACAATCCCCTATGTTGGAATATTAACACAACATGTAACTCATTTGAAACTAAGCAGAAGATTTGTCATCACTGATAAATGTCACTATATCACCTATGACACCCATCCTCTTTAAGATGCAAAACCTAGACAGATTTCTTATGCTAATAAAGAACATATATGTTCTTGTAAATAGAGAACATTCTGCTGCCTAAACCTTTTTTCTCCTCCATTGCATGACCTTTGTTGAATCAGGCCATGTGCACCTATTTCTGACTTAGAAAAGTGTCATAGATCCTGCAGTTAACTGTAGTGAAGAAAATCATGTTGCTCAATCACATCGCTTGTTACAAAATAATTTTATGTAGATAGTGGATGAGATATACAAAGTCACATCTATTTCACTCAGTCCTAATGTCCCTGCACAAATATTTGTAAGTAGATCTAAGACTTGTGGCAGAAAATGCTGATCTTTGTCATTATTCTTCTTATATATACATTTTTAAAGCTATTATATTGGCTTTTCTATTACTTATTTCATTTACATGACCATTACACTTCTTCTCTATGTTTTAGTTGGGACTGATGGTCAATCCCTCAAAACTAGAGATATATCATAGTTGAAGTTCGTGATAGAGAGGTAAGAATAGGTCTTGGTTCTAGTAAATTAGCTCTATTTCTTTGTTAGGGTCTCTTGGAAGCAATTATCTTAGAAATTAATTGTTTGCAGATCTAGTAATTTTAAGTTATTCACATTATCATTTTCAAAGCAACCAGAGTGATTTCAATCTAAGCCATACAAGAATCAGATTCTGAGTCTCAATTCAATTTTCAATCATTTTAATAGTGTTCACTACATCCAGTCTCAAAACAGATTATTCTTTTGAGGAAGCAACGTAAGTTGATCCTTTCCAAAGAGCTCCAAGTAATGTGTTATACTGAACTTTGTCTTTCTCTGGCTTGCTTCATCTTGTCTAATGCTCCAATGCATATTTTTCTTTTAACAAGCAAAATCTTGTCATCAAACCTAAATCACTAACTCTTTAGCTTTTGAACTAGCCTTATTCCATTCATGTAGAGCACATACCTTGTCATAAAAATCTCATGCAAGTAAAAGTATCCACCAAATCATAGCTATTAAATAGATCTAGCTATGGGTATTTTGTGTCACAAATTGATGTCAATTTCTATCTAGTTTATGTCAACTAATGTTGATTGTTTTATTGTTGCATGATTTTCATCTATTAGTGAAAATCATGAGTCATTCTCTTCTTTTCTCCTTCACAGTAGTAATAATACTTGGGGTATCTGTTAAAAGAGAGACAAATATCTTAGTGTTTGCCATGCTTCCATTTATTTCACAGCAATGCTATGTCTCTCGATGGACTGCATCTATGTCTAAGAAGATTATAGTGTCTACATCTAGCCTTGCAGTAGCCACACTACCTACATCTATTCAATAATGCAATACTCTATTAGCCCATGTTTAGGACTGATTGGGTGTGATTTGATAGTAATCAACTCTGCTCAAGCATCTTTCTGAATTCTTCCATTATTATATATGTAGAAAATGAGGTATAGAAAACTTGTGAGCATGACGTGACCTTTATGTCAGGTATCAGAACATATTCTTGTCCTTTCCCTATGAAATCTACCAGGAGCCAGATCTAGTGGTTAAAAGACTTGGTATTTGGTAGGGATGTGAGCCATTAAACTAATTGAAATAGTGAAGAGCATGTTATACATTCACATGTTGTCCCGGTGACATTAACACTTTCATCTCTGGTCATTCATAAATCATGATTTAGACATTGTAGCTGCACCAATTATGACAATACTTTCCAAGAAATAGGTAGCATGTTTTGCACTCTGGCAGCAAGGCAATCCTTGAATCTCTGAGGAGGAGGGCCCATATCATGACTGATGGATTTAACAGTTACAAAAATGTGGTCTGCAACTTTACAGAAGGTAACTCAATAAATGTCTCTCATCTTTGGTTTTCTATTTGGGTGGTCTACCATTCTTATTACTAGTTGCATTGGCTCAAGTGCAATGTATTTGTTTCCACAAATTAAGCTACCACTCAGGGCAATTCAAGCTACCAAAACAGGTGGAAAGGTTCCTGATGTCTTCTACTATCTCAAGCTTTTGGAAGCGACTGGCATTTCCACAATTCTAGGTTCAGGCTTTGGACAAAACGAAGGGTAATCATATATCTCAATTTTTTTGATTGACATCCTATTTTATTGTTATCTAAACATTCTACTTATGACGTACCCTACTGGGTTGGAGTACAAATCCCAACTTCTATGACAGTAAGGGAGGATACCAACTTATGTAAGAATCATCCAATAATGGAACATATAATCCATCCTTTATGACAATAAACAGATCTCTTTTAAGGCTTTGTGACTGTTTTATACATTTTGAATCCACATGAAATTAATACGGCAAATCATCCTATTTTCCCATGGTCCTATTTCACACACCTAATTTTCATCCATGTTGGTTTTGCCTTGAGTGGAGTCCCCCCCCCCCCCAAAAAAAAAGAAAAAGAAAATACAGGCTTTCTGAGCATAAACAAGAGGACCTGATGTTTGCTATTGTTTGTGAGTTTGTAATGGCCAAACCTTGCTATGTCTCGCAATAACATCCATGAATTATTGACTAGTTATCTGTTAATAGTTGGTCACTAGCACTGTCTGTGATGTGCATCTAAGTTGTTTTCCTTTTTTTTGGAATCCCATGAGGTTTCTTAATTACCTATTAGCTGAACTGGCCATAACCATGATAATACCCAAGGACACCTTTGATGTTGTGAGGAGTTCTAGATTGTTGGGGATGATCTCCTTGTCACCAACCCTACTGCTTGTATCTGCAGAGCATGCGATGTTATATCCAAAATTTAGGTTGTTGCATGGGCGCATCATATGATCTTTTGTCTTTTCGTCTGCAGCGTGTTGCAAAGGCTATCAAGGAAAAGGCCTGCAATTCCCTTCTATTGAAGGTACTAATTTAAGATTTGTGATCCTGTTAAAATAAAGATTAAATGAAGATTCAGTGCAGATTTGCCTTCTTCCAACCCTTCCTTTTGGGAGCTGGAAGATGGTATTTTATTTCTTCTGATTATTAGTTCTGACATGACTATTCCTTTGGATCAGGTGAATCAAATAGCTAGGGACTGTCACCGAGAGTATTGAAGCTGTCAAAATGTCAAAACATGCTGGCTGGGGTGTCATGGCCAGCCCCTGGAGGTAGGGTGCCAAGTTTGATAAAATTTGCATCGTTGTTCTTCTAACTCTCCATTTGAATACTCAGCTTAATCCTCTTTTTCCATGGAATGCAGTGGTGAAACCGAGGATACTTTCATTGCTGACCTTTAGTGGGTCTAGCAACGGTGAGTTCCTAGTTCCTCCTTATTCTTCATTTTTTAACTGCCTCACCAAATACTGACAACAACAAATCTGAACCTGTTACACATCTTTTAGTCTTCATTCTAGAGCACAAAGCAACGGTCTCTCATCCACCTTATACCTGCTTTTATTGAAACAGGGCCAGATCAAGACTGGAGCTCCATGCAGGTCTGAGCGCCTTGCTAAATATAACCAGGTGTATTTTGTGCATTAAACGGGTTACCCAAATATGGTCAGTATCTTTAGGGTGGTACTCTTGGATTTTTTTTTTTGCTCATCATATTCCCTTCCATTTATTTACTTGACAAGTTACCTCTAATATCCTTGGGCTTGTGTTTGAAGAATATTCTGGTCATATTGCCAATACATCCAAAAGTCAATCTTTTAATCTAGTGTGTACTTGTATATAGTCAATTGACAGTAATGCATGCCAGTATTACGGTCAGCCATACAGTCCAGTCAAGGCCAGCATAAACTCATGCCACATTTATTTATCTAAAGTCAGATAGAAGTTTCATCATCCTGATTCACTCATGCTGAATTTATTTATTTAAATTCAAATACAAATTTCATCAACCTGCTTCAGTCACCTATACATCCATACGTGTGCTCTAGTATTATTGGAGACAGAGGCAAGGCAAATGGTTTAAGGCTCTCTTCAAATGGACCCACTGCAAGAGGCATAGTTCAGTTGTTTCTATCGGTTTTATATTATCCTTGAAAATGGCATATTATACTGGACCCTTGTCTAAGTGCTGAAAAATGATTGGGAGCAAACACATTCACCACAAAATTAAATAACACAAAAATGGTAAACATTCCATTTGATTCTTGGGTGTAGTTTTCATTTTGACGCCATCTATTGACTCATTGGCTTGTCACAGCCATTCGTTCCACAATACATTGTGAAATCAACAATTAAGACATCAGGTATGCCAATGCCGACTAGTAGTCGTTGTTGTCATACTTTGATATGACAATGACCTTTTCCTAGATATCCTGCTTGTCTTATTATAACCCTTAGATGCAAAATGGAATTAGGGTTCATCTACTTTTAGAAATTCAATAAAACCCTTCTTAAACTCTGGTTTGAAATACATTCATTTCTTAAAATTACTATGACTCCTATCATTGGTTGTTTGGATCTGATATTAAAATAAGATGCCTCCTTTAGTGAGCAGGGCCCCTCTATGCTGATAACAGCCCTAAAGCGGTAGCAGATGGACTTGCTATAGGCTGCAAGAGCCTCCTTCTCATCCCTTACTTCTTTTAAAGTGCTTTCCTTTGAGTGAAGGCAGCATAATAAGTTTTGGTCCTGATTTTGTACATTCTAATATTCACATGATATAGTGGTTAGGGGTTCAAGACGCTGTGATTATATTCATAAACTAGAATTTACATGATATAGTGATTCCTTAGCTGAATTATATATGAAAGTGAACATATAGCATTTGGCTGATTTATATACTTGTAGTCCTTTGCACAAATGTGATGAATCATAGGTGAGTTTTTAATACTCGAATTACTTTCTCCCGAAACCATCATGGGAGAAGGTAGACATGATTATATGAGAAAGGTTTTTTGCATTTCACCACTAACTTTCTGACAATTTCCTTGTATCTGATTTTCCAAGATATTTTTGATTCATTTCTTTGTTTTTTATCTTTTCCAGATACGATCCAGAAATTGAATAACAAATTCTATTGGGGAAGGTAGATTGGACAGAAGAAGGTGAACTATGCACGAGGTATCCTTTATAGTAGTTTTCTTCACCATCAGCCTGGTATAGAAAGAAATCTAATGCTGGAGTATAGGGTCATTATCTCTCTTTACTTTTTCTATAACACTTGGGCTGAATTTAAATTCTTTCCCTTTCTTTTTATTTTTTATTTTTATTGTTGAGACCTCCTCATTAGTTTGTGATCATATTCCTCCTCTCATGTTCTATGAAAAGTCCTAGTACTCGTGAATGTTAAGGTTTATCTCATAGCTGAATGTTCTGTTCGTTAGGGGGCATCTTTGAGTTTTTGATCATTCCAAATGGCCTACAAATAGAGATAGCTAAATGTTTTTTTGCAATGGCCTTCCTTTTTTTCAGCCACTATTAAATGAACGATATGGTTGATTTTAGCAAAAATTAGGATTCATGTATAACTTGGATTATTTATACCTTCATACATATTCCTAGATGGAACATTTTCTACATTATATATTCTAAAGGATTGCAAGTTACTTTTTCAGTAATATTCCTCAAACTTGTATTAGATAGTAAAAAACTATTGGCATGCTCAACACTTATCTCCTTGCTCCAGTCATGTTCCTTGACCCATGCTATTAAACCTTATATCACAGTCTATGATCATTTCACTTGCTTTTTTTACTTTGAATATTTTTTTTTTATCTATACAGGTGGGCCTGATCAGTTGTACTCATGCAATGAAATACCCTGCCTAAAGATTTTTATATAGTCCAGTCTCTTTTTAGTATATTTTTTGCAGTAGTTTCTTTATGTGAAGGACTTGACAATTCTACTTTGTGGCAACAGATGTCCTATCGTGATGTATATCATCTTTTACGGGCATCATATTCAAGGGTACCCATCTATCCGTACTTTTAGGAAAGAAAGTGATGTTAGGAAAAGAAGTGTGCATATGTGTGCATGGTAATTCAGTGATTTTTTATTTATCTTTTTGTTTATTTTTTCTTTTTATTTATTTCTTATTTTAGTGTCTTCTCATGGATATTGGTTTCCCCATTCTAGCACCTTATTCTTTTGCATATTCTACCTAGTTTTTCTTCTCTAGCTATCTGGTTGTGCTTACAGTTGATGTTTTTATTGCAGGATTGGTAACTTTATCACCAATAAAGTCTTTGCAATGCATTAGTAGAAAGGATGCAAGTGCCATAACCGCATGTCAAACAATCCAGCCAATTAACTTCCCTTATTACTTCTCCACTATCAAGAAAATGTTTGTACTTAAAGAGCACCGATCGAGGGGAAATTATTTTATATATTTTAAAGAGTTGCTGAGTTTGTATATTTTAGTTGTAGAGTGAAAAATTGAAGTTCCATTATTCGAGTTGTATTTATAAGTTATGGATGATGTAAGTGTAATTGTGATATTTTCATGATTTGACTTTATAATACGACTCTGTTAGGATATTATCTTTGTCAATGAGTATCATGTCTTATTTATGTTTATGTTATAATGTATAAAATTTATATACTCATGTGTTACATAATGGTGAGTGTTTGTGTATGTCAATGAATTACGAAGAACAAGATTTGTGTACTAATTGCGTACTAAGAATGTTGACTCTAATTTTTACATTTTGGGATAGTTATTTTTGTGTAATAATTAAAAACTGGAGCCGTTACACATTGGTTGTTTGGGGCAATCTATGGAAGAAAATGCTTATAAAATATATTCTTTCAAGTGATTATTTCAAGGTGGATTTTAAGTGACTATTCTTAAAATAGATTATTTGGGGGCAATTTGAAGGAGGAATTGCGCCGAAAGCATGTTCATTAGAGGCATTTGGTCAACAAAACTACCCCTATTAAAAAATTTAGGGGCAATTTTTAGTGTCTCTAATGACAACATTAGAGGCGTTTTTTAAAAAGTGTCCCAAAAATTTTTAGGGACCGAGATAACATGAGCACATTTTTAATTGCCCTTAAAACTAATCAAACTAACCCTAAAGGATTTTAGGGTATTTATCTCCATTTTTTGGGGCAGTCCTGAAATGTCCTAAATGCCTATTTTCTTGTAGTGTACATATGTAAAATACACTTCTGGTTTCTTCCAAGTATGCATATATGAGGTCCCCCTTTCTACATTTTATCGTAGTTCACATGTGTGTGCGTGTGTGTGTGTGTGTGTGTGTGTGTGTGTGTGTGTGTGTGTGTGTGTGTGTGTGTGTGTGTGTGTGTGTGTGTGAGAGAGAGAGAGAGAGAGAGAGAGAGAGAGAGAGAGAGAGAGAGAGAGAGAGAGAGAGAGAGATTTGGTGAGCTCGACGTTAGCAAGAAGCCATGCAATCTTATGAGTTGTATGCCTTTTAGAGAGAGAGAGAGAGATTTGGTGAGCCCGACGTTAGCAAGAAGCCACGCAATCTTATGAGTTGTATGCCTTTTAATTGAATTAAGTCTTGGTAACCGTAAATATATTACAAAAGTTACATTTTTTGCATGAAAGTATCTATATGTATGCCTCTATATTAATGCTGAAGTATAGTATTGTACAATTTCCATTTATGCACATCTTCCCCATGAAGTAGTGAACATATAATCTTACCTACGATGACGTCTCCTCGGTTCCTAAAACAGGTTAGTTAACAACATTATTTAATGCTATTATGTTATACAATTTTCCTGCACAAATAATGTATACATGTATGTCTTTCTTGCGTGAGAAGACTGCCAGCTATTTTTCTTAAGTGCAATCCGACGTTAACTAAAATAGAGAGTAACAGGTGTGATTGGCTGATACCTTTTTGGATCACAAGCATCTCTTGAATATTAACTAATTTTGGTGATAACAAAACAGAGAACAAAGTTAATTAACAATTTACATCAAAATAGATAAACTTGAGACAATGAAAATCATAGTTGTTATTTAGACAAGATAACATAAGCACTGGGTTCACTTAAACATGTTAAATCGCTGCATGGACAACTTAGTTATAGCTATTGTTAGATGTAGTAGATATAAAGCCAAGGGTAACTTAATCGATTAATAAACAAGACTATCGAGCAATGTTCGCATAGTCGATACATTTGACTATATGAGAACTTAGCAGATCATTAAATAGAACCATCAAACGAAGTTAAGATAGTCGATACATTCGACTATCTGGGAACCTAGCCGATCAAATTAACAACACTATCGAGAAAAGTTCACATAGTCGATACTATCATTCGACTATCAGGTAACTTTAGTCGATCAGTAAAAATGACTATCGAAAAACATTCACATAGTCGGTACATCATTCAACTATCTCAAATTTATCTTCGACTATTAGTTAACTCAATCGAACATTTATTCGACTATCTCAATGCTGTCTATGACTGTCAGTTGACTTAGTCGATGCCTCTTAGTCGTATCAGTTGTTCAACATATAGCTGTGTTGTGGAAGTTTGGATTCAGTCCAGCTAGAAACGCTCACCATGTATGAGTTGAGCCTTCGGACTAAAATCTCTGCCTCGTACCGATAATCAGCCTTGCATGATTATACTTCCATGTCCGTGCTTGAGTGTATGTATATAGACTATACACCCTTCCCTTTGAAGTTTTCTAAGACCTTACATCTTTGATAAATAAAAATACAATGATTTTGATCACTTGTGAAACATAGCATATACTAAGGGGGAGGATGTATTTCTTATGGTGCATACATTTAGGGGGAGTCACAACAATGTCTTGACAAATTTATTTTATACATACAAAACAATTACCCCCACACTTTGCACAAAATGAAATTAATGGCTTTCATTGATAAGGATTTTAGATATTCGTTTTAACACTTTATAGGGGTCTTGAATCTCTACATGGAAATCAAGTGAATCGTGAGAAAAAAGTTATCTACCCCACAAAAATTTAATTAGTAGATTGTGGAACTAAGTAGTCGGGAATCCCCACTGAAATAAATGAGAAAACTGGCACCGAAAAGTTAAACAAAAGGCCACATGAAAAATCAAATAAGTGACGAATTCTAGTAACCGGGAATCCCCATTGAGATATATGAGGAGACTCGTGTAAAACGGTGAAGTGTATTAAAAGAAAAATAATTGGGGTTGTGCGAAGCTACCGATATTTGAGGAACTAAAATGAAAGTGTAAAGAGGAGATAACATTCTAGTGTTCCTAAGAAAATCTAGATATCCATATATTTTGAAGTGTATTATTCATTGACTCACATTTCACATCTTGGATATCATTGTCTTTCATGTACACTCTGAATTTGTCTCGATCATGGTACATGAGAGCTTCTAGAATATGAATGCACTATGTTCTTAATTATGCCTCATGCTTTGCTACTTGATTCGAAATCATGTGCTACATTCCATATCCTTTGCCCCACTGAAGGGAAGTTATATTATTAATTGCATGCTTGGAAAATCTTGCTTGAATGCTTGTTTGAAAACATCTTCTTAGTCAATTGATATCAAAATTTCCTTCTCATGTACATATCATCCTTAAATAACCCTAGTGTCCGTCAGTTTCTGTTGAAGACATAGAGGGGGAGAATAATGTGCATTTCACCCATACATTTGCACATAGTTCAGTTTCAGTTATACATTTTGCACATAATTTGGTCATACATTCTGCATACAGTTCAGAACATGCGCATTTGCATATATTTTAGTTATCTTGTGAATATCATAGTTCTCTGCATATATAATGTATTGCATAGTCTTGGCATTTGGAATTTGCATTTTCTAGGTTATGCATACACTGGGCAGAACATAGTTGCACCTTTGAAGTCGTACGTACACATAAACTTTGCATTTTCAAGTTTGCACTTGTACATAATTTTAGGTTCTTGAAAGGCAAGTGTTTCGTCTTCAGTTTGAACTAATTGTGCATAACGTTTTTCCAAAGGGGGAGAAAGCATTTCAAAAGAGAAGAAAAAAGTGATTCACTTGTAGTTGAGTTTAAGTCCAGCCCCACTTTTTGATAATGCCAGTAGAAACCCAATAAAATAAATGGATAAATTAAAATTTTTAATTTAGTTATATAATTATAATAATTAAGAAATGATGAAATTACTTTGTTACTATACGAAATAAATTAGATGATTGAATTTTCTTGAAATAAACTAAAATTAAAACTAAATAATTTACATTTCAGAAAAAGTATAAGAGACCCAATTAAATTCTTTAGAATGGATTATGATTGATTATTGGGCCTTTGGATAACTCATAATGAGCTGGATTATGGGCTAATGGGCTAAAAAGGGTTAAATAAGTTTAAAATTCGTAACACATGTTGAATACCCCTTTTTATGATTCAATTAATCCCATTTCTAGAAGATTATCATAAAATTCAAACTCTATATCATAGCCCACCATGGATTAGTCATTTTTCCCACTTGTTCACACCAAATTAAGGCTTTTCCCATTTGTTCACACTAAATTAAGACTTTTCCCATATGTTCACACCAAATTAAGGCTTTTCCCATGTGTTCACACTAATGTGTTCACACCAAATTAAGGCTAGATTAAGAAGAGAAGTTAGAATTTTCTTCTTTGACCATTATATTCAAAGTGGAGAAGTATGATTTTGGGAGGGAGGAATCTTGACTATTTTGGCCAAACTTTTCCTATAGATAGACCCATCTAAAACCCTTTAATCACCCTGGAGGCATTTGCTACGTTGAAGGAAGGATTGGAGGTGATTTGGAGGTGTGATTTGGAGGAGAAAAGTAGCTCTTGAACATTTCATCTAGTTTTTCATTTCTCTTCAATTCGATTAAAGGTAGGTGTCTCTCAGGCTAAATCTTCAATAAATCATGTCATCTTGTGTATTTTCAAGTGCTCTTTCTATTGGTACCATTTCCCCAAATTTTTATTTAGTATTAAGCATGTTATAGCTAATATATTGAAGAGGTATCATAAACATGCCGAAAGAGGGATTTTCGCTAATCTCCGCACGTCGTTTCTCGATGTTTTCAGGAGATATCTAAACGAATATATCATCCAGCATATTGGATCTGTAAATTTTAAATTCTAAATCATATCTTGTTGCATATCATGTAAGTCCCACACATGAATAAATTAGGATATAGAAGATAAAAATTCTATTCCATGAGCTTAAGCTTCCTTCCTAGTTCTTGTTACCTTCAAATTATCATTGCCATCTATGACTCTATTATCTTTCTAGCATGTGAATGGAGTAGATATCATCTTTAAAAATCGCATGGGTTACTTGCATAATCTTGAAGATATACAAGTTTAAGTATTACCGTGATTTCGACAAGTCGTGCAGCTTGCTAGATTTTCACGGAAGGACGGTGTCTAAGAGTGGACGAACTAGGTCCAGCAAGACCAAACGAGGCCCAGCTCATCTAAGTGACCGTCCCGCAGGGCCAACTTAGCATAAAAGCCTAATAAGTTCGCTCGGGATCAAGCACTTCCTAGGCGGCCATTAGGCTCGGAAGGCCGAGCGTCGGTCCGGTCAGAGGAAGACCCACGCCTGACCTATCCCCCTCGCGGGATAAGGGCTGGCGCCCTGCGCCCACTCCGACCAAACCTCACCCAAGCTATGCCTATCGCCTGAGACAGGGCTGGCACTCTTCACGCTTGGGTCGACCGACGGTTGCTTATCCACGTTGCCATTGAGAACCCTTTCTGAGCAGGAGTTTACGAGGATAAGGGGGCCCACGAATCCTCAAGGCTATAAATAGCCCATGACGAGGACGTAAAGAGCCCACGTCAAGGACGTAACCCCCGCCTGAAACTCCTCGGCTAATTACGGGACTCATAAGGTTGGAGCACTATTTAAACCTGGGACTCCCTCCAGCGGAAGCTAAGGTTAACACACGTCTAAAACTTTCTGAGCAGGAACCACTTCACCACCTTTGTGGAGAGGGATCTCGTGCATCTCCATCTTCCTCCCTTCATAGCTTCCACCACTGCTCTACTGAATTAGGCATCGGAGGGTTTTCCCTAGGGAACAATCCCTGGGCCCCCTGATCCGTTTCTCTTCCTTATAGTTTACTATTCGGTTATCATCTCCTCCAGCTCAGGACCAGCGTAAGATCGCCCCTCTTCATCTAGCGCCGTCTGTGGGAAACGATCAAAGAGCCAGTATGGTGCGAAGGAGTACAGGGAGGAGGTCCGCCGGCGATAGGGGAAAAGCCGTGGTGCCGGTGGGAGAGGCCCCCTCTCAGGCCACACAGAACCCCCCCTCCAACGCCAGCACCCCAACCGACGAACTACCTCTGCCTGCGGCGGTGGAGCTACTACCCAACGGGGGCGCTGACGCTTTCCAAGCCCTCAACGTAAAACTGGACGTCCTCGTGGAGCTTATGAGGACCCAGGTGGCCAGGGAGGGAAGGTCACGCATCCCTCCGGAAAGTCCTCCCCGCGGAGACGCGCCCCAACACACTGCCGGAGGCCGCTTCACCCTCCAAGGACGGCGGCTTATTCGCAACAGGTCAGGAGGACCTTCACAAGCCCCTCCTCCGGACCAAGAGGCCTCCTTCGTGCCGAAAACGGAAAAACCTGGGGCACGCCATCCGCACCCAGAGACCAAAGTCCCTGTGGAACGCCAGGACAGCCCGCTAGCACGCCCCCTAGCCCCACAGCGCATTGACAGCCGGAGTTATCCCTCTGACTGTGAGAGTTCGAGACGCGCTTCGTAGAGCAGGAGCGCGCCTTACAGAAGACCTCCCCAACGGAGGACGAGGAGAACTCCCCATTCTTCGACTACATCTTGAAGGCTGAGATATCTCCCAGAATCTCCATTCCGACCTTCGAGTCTTATGACGGCCAGGGTGACCCGGCCGACCACTTCGACAGCTTTGACGCTCTGAGGACCCTTCACGGGGCGTCCGACGCCATCAAGTGCCAAGCCTTCGTGACCACCCTGGTCCAAGGTGCCCAAGCATGGTTCCGGGCCCTCGCCCCCGGATCCATCCGGGACTTCAAGCAATTTGGGCGAGTGTTTAAGGAGAGTTTCATCGGCAGCGGCCCCCCAAGGTCGGTAGCGGGGCTATTGGCTCTCAAACAGGAACAGGGGGAGAAACTCCAGGCTTATATCAACCGATTCAAGTCGGAAT
>JAHNEJ010002325.1:0-130181 GCA_022559845.1 Amorphophallus konjac | reverse complement strand
TTTTGATAGATGGCCTTAAGTTAGGTAGGGTCGCCATCTTGCGAAGAATGTGATTCGTGGGATCATCAACAGGAAGAGCTTGCCCCCACTCATTGGCTTGAGAAGGAGGAGGGACAAACCCCTCTCCGGATTGGAAGGCGGCGACCCTAGGAGGGGAGAGATCATCAAATAGCCCTTGAGGGAGAGTTTCCTCGTAGGGGAAGGAGATCTCATATCCTGATATGTTGGAGTTCTAAAGGGGGTTAAGAAGCCATGATGGAGGAACCCCTTGGAGATGAACCCAAGGACCTAAAACAACTCTATAAGCTAAGAGGATGGACCCAAACAAAACAAAAACAGAAACACAATGCCTATGATTTTAAACACACAAGAGAAATGGAAAATGTCTCACCCAAGTCAATCATGTTGGAATGATGCAACAAATTTTAATTGTTCCTTGTTAACCTTTTAAATGTTTTAATTTAGCACTCATTCTCTCCAGGAGAAAGGTTCCTAAAGGGAAGTGGTTTCTAAACTTGGGTTGACCTAGGTTTGACACTCACTCACAGATGTAACCTAGACTCAAAGGGGTAATAAAGGTACAACCAGTTCGACATCCGTGTGAGAATCAACGGCTCATGGAGACTTACGAAGGTCCCTAAATAAGTTCACCTGGTCGATCATGAGGAATACGTAGCTGAGAGGATCAGCTATTGGAGTAGGAACGAAACTATGATATGATATGAATGATCTTATGCACACCGGGGTGCATGCAAGTTCTAACCTAGAACTCACAAAACAATTGCAAATGATGACAGAAGTGAACAACAACCAGAGCAGAAGGTAACCAGAAGCCAAAAACCACGGGAACTTAAGATGCTAAATAGAGGAACAATGCTCAGGATGCATACCTAAATGCGGTTTGAATAGAGATCACCTTCTTCTGGATGCGGCTTCCTCAGAGGCCTTGTTCAACTAGGGACTTAGAAACAACAACAAAAAATGACAAAACCTAGAACATGACCTAAAAATCTAGGAAAAATAGTAGAACAAGTAGGAAGACACCAAACAACACGATGGGCACTAGGGGTCCCACCATGATCGCTAGAAAAGTGTAAGCACAAGAAATTACCCACAAAGAAGAGAGAAGCAAAGAGAGGGAAACACACACACACAAGTGTGGAATGAGAGTGATGTGACACCACATTGGGGTGATGACCACAAGACAATATGACCCTTGGACCTAAGGTTGCAAGCAAGCACATTGGCGATGATACCACTCGAGCGGCTCACTCGCTTGGTGCACACTTGTGCCCGTGGGCAACTAAACGATAATGGAGAGGGTCCGGGGTGGGACAATGATGCTCTGGTGCTTGGCAAGCTTGGGGAGAAACCCAATTGGGCCAGGGATGCCCACTCATGGGCGGCCGTCACACCATGGGTGTGGGTTGAAATGGCTCGCTCACAACTCGCCCGCAATGGACACTCACGTGTTCGGCAATTTGGGCCGGGCCCTCGCTCTCCGTCCGACGCAGCAAAGCAAGAATACTAAGCTAAGCAAGTGATATTGACCAGCAAGGAAAGGGGGACCGAGGCTCACCTAGCCGGCGTGAAGATGCCAACTTCGGCCGAAGATGGGGGTGAGCGGGGAGGCAAGGGTTTGCGCCCGCAAGCCACGTCGGTGTCGCTTCAAATCAGCGAAAATATTATTACATAAACTACACCTCTCGCAGGAGGGGGGCTCTTGGGGTGGGGGTTAGACTTATTACAACCAAGATTACCTCCACGTAGGGAGGGGCCTTCAGCCGGCCAAGCGGGGTGGGGAAATTATGAAGAGAACGCCGACTCTCCAAGCTTCGCCGGTTCTGCCACTCTTCAGTTTTGCTGAACAGGTTGTCGATGAAGATGCTGCCACGGACTCAACCGAGCTCCAAATTTAATGAAACCGATGCCAAAAGTTCCCCAGCTGGCCGAGGATGATGCTTGAATTTTTTGGGAAGCTCTGGAACTCGGGGCTGATCGGACCGGTGACTGGAGAAGGACAGCAACACTCTGCCTCTGACTGATGTAGAACTAATACAGTGGATTGCAGAAGGTACTGCGGTCGCTCCCGAACTCCAAATTGAACGAAACTGGACCTGCAGGGGGCAGACTGCACACTCCGGTGAAGAAATTCAGAACAAATAGCTCGGGTGGGCGATTGGCGTCGTTCCTTCTGCTATTGATGGAGGACTAGACGAAGAAGAATTTTGTAGAAGGAAGCGTGATCGAATTCCTCCAAGGTTGGCCGCTGAACTGCTTCCAAGATCGCTCTGGCCTTCAGTCTGGGACAGATTGCGCAGTCGTTGAAGATGACGTTCCTCCGGACAGCTCTGAACTCGGATGCAGGCAGGAGTACCACCGTTGGAAAGAAGACTTGGAGACGATTCCAGCAATATAAGATATGCCACCGGGAGCCTTCAGGGGAAGTCGTGGCTGCTACTGCAAATCACTGCTTTTCTGAAACCTGTAACAGGGACAGAATAGGTGGAGGAGAGGGTGTGGGGAAGGGCATGAACAAGGGGTTATTTGGTGGATGGGGAAGGGGGGGTGCGACCTTGGGTGGTTAGGGAGGTGGGGAGATGAAAGGGCACAGCCCAAGGGAGAGGGAAATTCAAAATTTGGCCTAGGGAAGGGCTCTTTCAGTCTTGGGGAGAGGGAGGGTTGCTTGGGAGAGTGGAAAGGTGCCTAGGAGAAGGGGTTTCCACCTAGGGGTTGGAGGGGGAATTGAATGAGTGCATGGGGCAGGGGAAGGGGCCTTAATGAGGGGTGAATGGGGAGGAGAGAGAATGAATTTCGAAATTGGGGTGGGGAGGAGAGAGAGAGGGGGCACAACCCACTTAGAGAGAGTGATAGTAAGAGAGAGAGAGAGGGAGATATTGAGAGGGAACTAGAAGGTGTGGAAATTTTCTGGATTCAATATTCAAGCATAATTGTTACAAATGAGAGAGGGGTGGGGCTATTTATAGACCCCACACTTTTCCTAAGACCAAACTGACCCTGACAAACTAACTAATGACCAAACAGTCCAAGGGAGGGGCGCCCCTGGGCCTAGCCCAATGAATTGGGCCCATTAACCTATCAAACCAACATAATGACTTCAAGACTTAGGAAAATGACTTTCTAACCTAGGTACATGACTCAATAAAGGGAAAATTACATGTTTAAGACTCAAATAAAAATAAGAAAATTACATGACTCGACTCACAAACACATGAGGAACATAATGGCGTACACCGACGATCAATCCGAGCTTCAGAAAATATGGAGGGGCAATGGATGTCCCCATCATACCCCCGGGGTGGGGAAAACTCGACCCTGTCGAGTATGGGTCCACCGGGGAAGTAGCATCCCAAACGCAGTTCCGGGCGAACCTTGTTCTCCAAACTCGACCCATGTCCATAGCCGAGGAACGGTGCTTCCACTCGACAAAGTTGCTCGGACACACCCTTAGGCTGGCGAAGAGATCTTGCTTTACTTAGTATTGCCGCCATGTGCTGATGTCGGGCTCTCGGGCTAGTTTGTGGTGGCACTCCGAGGGTGTCTCTCACAAGGATAGGTGTAGGCTCAAGACACTCACTAGGATCCACCGCGGTGCCCTTAGAGGTTGCCGGATCCGCCACATGGGAAGTGGGGTGAATCCCAAAACCCATTTGAAAGTCCAACCCATAAGCTGGGTTGCCAAAGCCACTCAGATCTTGGCAAGGTCCAAGTCCTCGTGCCCTCAGATTGGAGGTGACCCTAAAGTAGAGCCACTCCAAAGCCATCATCACCAAGTTGTTAACTTGGAACTCAAAGTGGTGCCTAGGAGTTTGTGCTCGCTTCTTGTGAATCCCACCGCTTTGTTGCTTGATACTTGCTTGAATGCATATGACATGCACTATGATGCGATGTGAGTTGACAATGTATGGTATGCAAAGGTGGTCCAGGACAACCACATATAGACCTATCATGCATTGATGTTATGAGGACGTTGAATGATTTGGGAGGACCGGGGCATCCATAGGTATGCATGGTGGTGACAAATGCTGGGGGACCCGGACATCCATGTATGCTCCTTTCATGCTTATGACTCATGATGAAAGATGGTGGACCATTACATCCAAATATGGTCCACTTATGCTTCCTACTTGACATGTGGGTGATGTGGATGAATGTACCCGACGGACTAATCATGCCAAGTGGTGTGATGTGCCAAGACATATGAATTCCTTTCCCAAAGATGACTTCCTTATGTGGGATGGTGGGGTGGCCTTTGAGCTTCCACTCAAAAGGGTCGAAGGGATCTAGGTAGGTGGATATGGGGTGGGGCACTTTCTTGATCTCTAGGCGGGTGTTGCCTAAGGTCATGATTTCTATGGTGTAACCTGGGTCATGGATGAGGTGGGCTTGGCCCAACATGGTGGGTGGGGGTAGGAAAGGGTGGGTGGTTGGTGATGTGGGTGGGTCACGTGGGTACCCATACTCCCAAAGGAAGGGATCAAATGGGTCATGGACTGGGTTTCCTAGAAGAAGAGACTCTATGCCCACATGGTCTTCACACGGTGGGTCCTCCTCCCTTAAGGTAATTGGACCAAGGTCGTTAATGGGCCAGTCGATCAAGGTACTTGGGATCTCAATGGAAGTGGAGTGGATCATGATGGGTTTTTCATCCATAGGGAGAATGAGAAGGAGGTCACTAGTGTAGCAACCAATGGTGAAGACCGAGGTGATAGAACCATCACATGGGTGGATGAGACAAAGGCTTTTTGGGTGGGCCTTTCCTAAGGTCAATAAGCAAGTCAACCCTAGTTGCCATTCTAAACCCTTGAGGAGATCATCCCAACCTTCTACCTCATAGTAGGATTGGATTGTGGTGTGATAGGAGTGGAGGGGGGCAATTTGGGATGGATATCCCAATGGTGAGAGAGGTGGGGGTGAGCTAGGAAGGGTGGGTCCTTGTTTGAGCCATTGGAGTATGACTTCATTCATGGTGAAGGTGTGTGACTTTTGAGGATCCGGACTAGGAGAGGTGGGTGGAAGTGGAGGTTCTTGGATTTCCTCTAGGGTAGGTTTTTGTTCGGGACTAGCATCTATTTCCATGTGGATGGGTGTGTGGGTTTCAATTCCTAGTGTTAATGGGTTGGGTAGGTCTAAGGCGGGAGAATTGGTGATAGCTGGAGCATGGTGCACTTGGGGTGGTGGGCAAGGGTGGACTTGGATTTGGATAGGAAGGGGAAGTAGAGGAGGCCTAGGTTGGGGAAAGATTGGTGTAGGAAGCGGGAGGTGGGTTGGGTGAGGGGTTTTGGGTTGGGGGGTGATGGCCATTATGGGCCTAGGTGGAGGGGTGGTCATGGGGTCCACTTGAGTTTGAGTGGTGAATGTTGGATGAGTGGTGGTCCTTATGGAGGGAATCGGGCCGGTTAAGGGCCTCTTGCCCTTGGGATCGTTTGGGGTGGAGGTGGGGGTTAAAGGGGCTTGACTAGTGTAGGTTAGGGGAGGGGGTTTTGGTTGGGGTGTGGGGGACCTTATGGGGTTGGGTGAGGAGGTGGAGGCCTTAGATACTTGGGTTTTAGGGGTGAGGTTTTGGACGGGTGGGGTTGAGGGAGTGGGAGTGCTCCTTGGGCTTTGATAACCCGGGTAGGAAGGGGACATATATTTTGCCCTAAGTTGCTCCTTCATGTCCTTCCAAGTGGTGATGGGAGTTTCCCTTCTAAGTACCTTTAGCCCAACAATTTGCATCCAATAAGTTTCTGCCCATTTGGTAAGTTACATTTTGGCAACCCATACCTTTTCATCCTCGGACATAGGATACCAAGTGAAGTATTGGTCCATTGTAGCTTCCCAATCTAAATATTCTCTAAAGGTGGGAAGTGGGAAAGGGACCATCCTATCGTCCGTCCTTGGGGAGGGCCAATTTTCTCCAAGTTGGTTGAGTCGGCCCGATATGTTAGCAAGCCGCTCATTGGCATAGGTCAAGGCTTTCATGAAGTAGTTGACATGGCCAGGGAAGTTATGGGTGTTAGTGGTAGGCATCTCTTGGTGGCTTGGACTTATGGAGTGGGCCGATTGGTAAGGTCGATTTGAGGTGGCCATACTAGGGGACAAGATTGATGCACTTGAAGACTCTAAATGCATAGACATGCCCTAGGACCAACTTGATAGAGATAAGTTGTGAACTTGCTCTGATACCACTTGAGGTGACACCACCTTGGGGTGATGACCACAAGACAATATGACCTTTGGACCTAAGGTTGCAAGCAAGCAAGCAAATTGGCGATGATACCACTCGAGCGGCTCACTTGCTTGGTGCACACTTGTGCCCGTGGGCAACTAAACGATAATGGAGAGGGTCCGGGGTGGGACAATGATGCTCCGGTGCTTGGCAAGCTTGGGGAGAACCCCAATTGGGCCAGGGATGCCCACTCATGGGCGGCCGTCACACCATGGGTGTGGGTTGAAATGGCTCGCTCACAACTCGCCCGCAATGGACACTCACGTGTTCGGTAATTTGGGCCGGGCCCTCGCTCTCCGTCCGACGCAGCAAAGCAAAAATACTAAGCTAAGCAAGTGATATTGACCAGCAAGGAAAGGGGGACCGAGGCTCACCTAGCCGGCGTGAAGACGCCAACTCCGACCGAAGACGGGGGCGAGCGGGGAGGCAAGGGTTTGCGCCCGCAAGCCGCGTCGGTGTCGCTTCAAATCTGTGAAAATATTATTACATGAACTACACCTCTCGCAGGAGGGGGGCTCTTGGGATGGGGGTTAGACTTATTACAACCAAGATTACCTCCACGCAGGGAGGGGCCTTCAGCCGGCCAAGCGGGGTGGGGAAATTATGAAAGAACGCCGACTCTCCAAGCTTCGCCGGTTCTGCCACTCTTCAGTTTTGCTGAACAGGTTGTCGATGAAGATGTTGCCACGGACTCAACCGAGCTCCAAATTTGATGAAACCGGTGCCAAAAGTTCCCCAGCTGGCCGAGGATGATGCTTGAATTTTTTGGGAAGCTCTGGAACTCGGGGATGATCGGACCGACGACTGGAGCAGGACAGCAACACTCTGCCTCTGACTGATGCAGAACTGATACAGTGGATTGCAGAAGGTACTGCGGTCACTCCCGAACTCCAAATTGAACGAAACTGGACCTGCAGGGGGCAGACTGCACACTCCGGCGAAGAAATTCAGAACAAATAGCTCGGGCGGGCGATTGGCGTCGTTCCTTCTGCTACTGATGGAGGACTAGTCGAAGAAGAATTTTGTAGAAGGAAGCGTGATCGAATTCCTCCAAGGTTGGCCGCTGAACTGCTTCCAAGATCGCTCTGGCCTTCAGTCTGGGATAGATTGCGCAGTCATTGAAGATGAGGTTCCTCCGGACAGCTCCGAACTCGGATGCAGGCAGGAGTACCACCGTTGGAAAGAAGACTTGGAGACGATTCCAGCAATATAAGATATGCCACCGGGAGCCTTCAGGGGAAGTCGTGGCTGCTACTGCAAATCACTACTTTTCTGAAACCTGTAACAGGGACAGAATAGGTGGAGGAGAGGGTGTGGGGAAGGGCATGAACAAGGGGTTATTTGGTGGATGGGGAAGGGGGGGTGCGACCTTGGGTGGTTAGGGAGGTGGGGAGATGAAAGGGCATAGCCCAAGGGAGAGGGAAATTCAAAATTTGGCCTAGGGAAGGGCTCTTTCAGTCTTGGGGAGAGGGAGGGTTGCTTGGGAGAGTGGAAAGGTGCCTAGGAGAAGGGGTTTCCACCTAGGGGTTGGAGGGGGAATTGAATGAGTGCATGGGGAAGGGGAAGGGGCCTTAATGAGGGGTGAATGGGGAGGAGAGAGAATGAATTTCGAAATTGGGGTGGGGAGGAGAGAGAGAGGGGGCACAACCCACTTAGAGAGAGTGATAGTAAGAGAGAGAGAGAGGGAGATATTGAGAGGGAACTAGAAGGTGTGGAAATTTTCTGGATTCAATATTCAAGCATAATTGTTACAAATGAGAGAGGGGTGGGGCTATTTATAGACCCCACACTTTTCCTAAGACCAAACTGACCCTGACAAACTAACTAATGACCAAACAGTCCAAGGGAGGGGCGCCCCTGGGCCTAGCCCAATGAATTGGGCCCATTAACCTATCAAACCAACATAATGACTTCAAGACTTAGGAAAATGACTTTCTAACCTAGGTACATAACTCAATAAAAGGCAAATTACATGTTTAAGACTCAAATAAAAATAAGAAAATTACATGACTCGACTCACAAACACATGAGGAACATAATGGCGTACACCGACGATCAATCCGAGCTTCAGAAAATGTGGAGGGGCAATGGATGTCCCCATCAGAGAGATAACTAAACACGAGGAAGATAAGAATATAAGTAACAGAAAATAACCGTGATCACCACAAAGGGTTGGTAATGTAAATAGTAGTAGGAAAAACTACTAATCCACGCTACATACCTTGGAAAAGGGTTTCAGCCAGAAAGAAGACTAATTGCCCACTGACTGGATAACGTGGTCTTAGTGAAGGCTACGACCTTATGAATGCAGTGCCTGGGTGAGCCGCGTTCTTTCACAGAAGATCGGGAGCTGGTTCTCTTCCTCCTCTCTCTTCAGCTGTCCAAAGAGAGAGGGTCTCATGCTTGCTTATTGCCTAAATCTGCATAGAAAGATGAAAAACACAAGGAAAACAATCGATTAGCCTTGCAATTAAGCGTGGTATCTATAATTGAAAAGAGAGAAACACATAAAAGGAAGGGGCTTCACCTTAGAGGTTGGTGGTTTTCTAACTCCTCTTTGGGAGCTAGAAAAAGCTAGGTGTGTGTGTGATATGTAATGAATAGAGATTATAAAAAATGAACTATGATATCCTATGATATGATGAGAGTTAAGAGAAAGTAAGGAAGAACACTAAGAACAATGAAGAAAGGACTTGAACGAAGCAGGAAGACAAAGATCCCTGGTTGAAGCTTGAGCATAGATCGTGGCAGCACTTAGTGGAAGTTCCAGACGTCCTCCTCTCAACCTTAGAGCGAGGGTCCTATTTATAGAGAGGAAAAACCCTAATTCGGCCATAGAAGATAAACTCCAGATTTAAGAGTCCTAAAGCCTCAAAATCTCAAAAGTTGGGTTGGATAAAGACCCTAGGGATTCTAGGACCTTCTTAGGATCAAAATAAAGACTTATCTTCTATGCAAAGTAGGACTCTAGGGCATCCATGATCGGAGAAGATAGAGTTCCTCCGAAGTAGGACTCTTCTGAGAACACGGTCAGTTGGGAGACCTCGATCAGATGATCGCGGTCGATCGATTGACCACGATCATAGCACGTTGGCCAGACCGTTTAATTTTGAGAATTTTTGAATTTTAGGCCCTATTGGGCTCGAAAATGAGGTGAAAAAATGGGCTCAAAAAAGTGGTCGAATAGCAATAATCAATTTGGGACATCAATATAATGGGTAAGAGAATGGCCCAACTTGCAGGTGAAAAACAAGTGTCTACAGTCCCGAGGGCCTTGCGTCAGTGTTGTAGTGGCGATGCTAACATCAAGGCATGTAATGCGGAGGGATTCCCTGCGGAAGTTGGCAACAAAGACCCACAAGAGTTCCTCGCGACCCTGCTTGATGGCAAGGAGACTCAAGGCAGTCTGAACCTCTTTTCTACAACAGAGGAAGTTCTCTTTGAAGATCCTCTTTAATTGCTAGAAAGAGGCGATGGATCCAACAGAGGGAGATTCGAACCACATCCGAGCGTTCTCTAGTAACGTGGTGATGAACGTCAGACACTTGGCAATGTCCGAGACCTGGTGAAAGACCAGGTTGGACTCAAAGTTGTGCAAATGATCGTGGGGTTAGTGGTGATATCATACAAGGTGAACGCTAGAGAAGGATCAATGCTTCTATTGGTGCGGACACCCGAGCAGTTGAGCGGCGCAATACGCCGATCCACCGGTACCGCACACGGAGCGCGACTCGAGCCACCTCAGCGTCCATCTGGCTCGGAGACAACCTGGAGACTCTGCCTTGAGCCTCCCCATTTATCATATTTAGTTAGACTTTATGTGTGTGTAATTTGTGTTTATTTCATTGTATTCGGTATGTAATTATGAGTGTACGAGGGGCTTATTTGCAAAATGGGACCCATGGGCCCCACGGGACCCCCAGGCCCCCTCCCATTGATCCACCTCAGCCCATGGGCCCCATGTGGGGTCAGTCAACATGTCAAATGGAGGCATCTAGAAGTTTGAATGGTAAAAGGCACATGGGAAACAAGTGGACTTCAAAGTCCAAGGTGGCTACCAAACTTGTCCCCCCTTGCCACCATAGTCAATAGGCCGCCCCCTTCCATGTATTTTTTATTTTAATTTTTGTGGATGATCACATGCTATCCCAACCCTCCATCTCACACCCCTAGATCCAACGGTTGAGGGTTGATTAGACATATGACCTATATATGCTTGTAATTTTCAATTTTGATGAATTAATGCCATTTGAATCAAACAAATTCCAAGAGCAAGGGCTGGTGCACCCCCCTCCTCTCTCCTCCCTCTCCCCCTTGAAGCTGTGAAGGCTTCCCTCTGGAGGTGTGACTCCTCCCCTTATCATTCCGGTCGCCGCCGCCACCGCCACGAGCCGCCATCGCATCACCGCCGAGATCGCCGGAGTTCTGCCTTCATCCGACCACAGCAGCTTCCAAGAATTCTCTGTGTCAGCCAGGAGCTCAGATCGACCTGGGGATTTTAGGGGATACTCCAGAGGTGTCAAGCACATTCCAAACATTTTTGTTGGTCATAAAGATCCCATTTGATATTTTTTTATTTTCGTCCAACCTTAATTTTTAAATCTATCTGCTTGCTGTTTCAACTTCCACCCACCCTGTGTTTCAAGTGTTCGGACCTATTTATGATTTTTTTTAGATCTCCCAATTTTACTGGGAGTTCTGTCCATCAACTCCATCGTCCCCAAAGTTTCTTGAATTTTTGTGAGGCCATCCCATATTTTTCAAAAATCGATCTCAGAGATAACTACAGTGCTATCCACCTGTTCCCAAATCCGACCACCCTCCAGTAAACAAATTATAACAAATCACAGCCACCTCCAATCAGTCCACAAAAAATATCCTCGTCTTCCTTGTCTAAAATCCCATAACTTTGATGAAGAGCTCAAGAGCTGAATCGGAGGTTTACTAGGCGGTCAACGGTGGTTCTCAGACAAGTGCCCTGCAGATCTGAGATTTCGGTTACTGTACAACAGGGACTTGTAAATTCAATAAAGTTCTGATCCGACTAGATCCAGCAGATATCTCTGGGTCTAGATTGAAGAATTTGAAGAGAACTTTCCAACGATAGCTCATGCGTCCCGATCCGACGTCGGGATTGATCGCAGCGGCCGTTTTCGCCAGAGCGCGCGCCGGAAGACAGCAACCAAAATCCGTGGGATATTAGTTCAAGAGTTGGGAATCGGGGCCGATCGACCCCCGATCGGTGTTCCCGACCGACCGCCGTCTGTGGAGGCGGGCCACCAGAGGTCCCCATCACAGTGGATCCCACCCCCGCAGATCGGGAGGACAGCACCGTCCGTGGGCCCCGCGGGCCCGTAGAAGCTGCCGTTGGGAAAGCACGAAAACGCGGAGTTCGGCACCGCCGGGCGACATCAAGATGCTGCCCGTCAACCCGAGTTGCGTGATTCCCGGACCCCACATGTGACCTTTTACCTCCCTGCGTGGAGTGGGTCGACTTAGTGTATTGCTGTAATAATTGTTAACCGGGAGTCCGTGATTCGGCCGGGGTTGTCTTCGCCACGCCGGGTGCGTGGAGGTAATGGTCCGAACCTCTTGGCGTTCATTTGCTTAGCTAGTATATGGTCTTTTGCCACTGCCGAGAGTGATAAGTACTAGCCCGTGTGTCCATGTCACCGCTGTGAGTGTGAGAGTGACCCATCCCGTGACTCGATCCGAGTCCGGAAGTGAGTCGACTACCCGTGAACTCTGCCGGTTCTTCAACCGCGCACGATCCGCGTTTCCCTCGCTTGGGATGACAAGTGAGCTAGCGTTTCTGTTAGCGACGTATAGCCCATAGGAGCTCTCCGTGTCGGGCTTAGTGTCTCTCCTATCATGTGTTGCTGGTCGTGTCCGCATCTAGAGTCCGAGGTCCATACCACGTAGAGTCGGTCCCCGTGTCCATCACGCATCAGTTTGGTATCAGAGCGAGTCGAGTCTAGGGTAGTCGTTGCATATGTCTTGCATAGTATAAGTCGAGTCTAGGATCATCATTTCAAAACAAAAAAAAAGTGTTTTCAAATTGCATTTCACCCAATAGCTCGGTATATTAAAAGGCGTTGCCCGAACATTAGGTTATGCCTATCGGGAGGGTAGCGTACTTGCGCGAGTGATCTTCGGATCGCTTATCTCCGCCTCGTACCGGATATTGGTTAGGTCTAAGTGCATCATCTAGTGAGTGTTTGCATTAGTCGATGTCTTCTAGGTCGTGTGTCTTTGCATGTCCACCCGTCGAGGTACCCAATACTCGCCACCACCACCTATGGCGGACTCCCGAGCCCGTAGCTCCGATGAGTCCTCGACAGCCGAGATGTTCCGAGCCATTATGGAACGTCTTGACACGCGTATGGATGGTCTTAGTACGTGTATGGATGGCATAGGAACGCATCTAGAAGGGCGGATGAAAGCCCTCGAGGATCGCGCCGAGAGTTCAGATCAGTCCATCCAGGGCTTAGTTGGGAGGATTGACGTCCTCGAGAGGGGCCCAATAGCGGCGCAACCCGCGCCGACGAACGGCCAACAGGAGCCGGTTCAGCAGCCTACTGTGCCAAGGGCTCAGGCGGAGAATGTTGGGGTTCAACAGGTGCATGTGGTGGATGATTATGCATCTGATAATGATCAAGGGGGTAACGGTCGTCGTCATCAACGACAGAATCGTGATGACGAGGATGACGACCGCATTCTTAGGGGCGTGCATGCGGACCCTCCCACTTTTGGCGGGTCCTTGAACCCTATGGTGTATTTAGATTGGGAGGCCGGCATGGATCGGTACTTCGAGTGGTTTGAGATGACGGACCACCGAAGAGTCCGATACGTAAAGATGAAGCTGCAAGGGCAGGCCCAAACTTATTGGATCAATGTGGAGAGCCTGCTCAACCAGCGACGTCAACCCCAAATCGGTACTTGGGATGATATGAAACTCAAATTGAGGGAGAAATACCTTCTTGCCTCATATCGCCAACGTCTCATAGACAAGTGACAAAGCATCTCCCAAGGGAACTGATATGTGACCGAGTACACCGCCGAGTTCGATGAGTATTACTTGCGGTGCGGGGTCACGGAAGAGAGCACCATGACGATATCCCGCTTCCGGAGAGGTCTGCGGCCCAATTATCAATATGAACTATTTCGCCGCAATGCGACCACTTTGGAGCAGGCGTATCAAATTGCTCTCGAATTGGAGCAGTTCGAGGCCGAGTTCGAGTCACCCCATCGGTTGGGCTCTTTCCCCCTTCGTAGTGTCAAGCCCCGCGGCTCATCTAGCACGTATCCGAGGGCCCCCATGGCTCGACCTCAGGAGCCCGCTAGCCCCGAGCCCTTTGCTCCTAGGCCTCGTCCTCCACCCCCGAGGGACCTTCCTCGTCCCCAGCATCTTACGGCCCCACCCACAGCCCGTCCACCGGCACCCGCACCTCCTGCACGTCCTTTGTTGCCTACACCTCCTATCCGTCGGGAGGATAAAGGTAAAGGACCTATGATTGGGGAGCCTAGTGGATCACAGCAGCAGTGTTATCGCTGCAATGGGTTTGGCCATTTCGCCAACCAGTGTCCCACCCGCCCATCTCTTCACATTGGGGACACACAGGCAGAGGATACCACCCCTACAGGCCTCGAGTTAGTCAGCTATGAGGCAGATGAAGAGCTAGCTAACGAGTACTATGAGATGGGAGGTGAGGCCCAGGATGCCCAGCATTCGGACGATACCCACGTGGGGGTCGTCAGATGTATCCTCACCCAGCCACAGGTCAGTGATGACTGGGGACGGACAACTATCTTTCATGTATTCTGTAGGCTGGGAAAGTAAATTTGTAAGGTGGTCATCGATAGCGGGAGTTGTATCAATGCAATCTCCACGAACGCTGTCACTCGTCTTGGTCTCACACCCGTAGACCACCCTTGCCCCTATCAGGTATCATGGGTGGATACCACTTCCATTTCGGTCAGGCTGCGATGCTTGGTCCCGCTGCAGCTCCACTCCTACCGTGACGAGATCTGGTGTGACGTTCTCCCCATGGAAGTGGGAAGTATCATTCTTGGTAGGCCGTGGTTATTCGACCGAGATGCCACACTCCATGGTCGGTCGAACACCTGTACCTTCGACCATGATGGCCAGCGGGTCACCCTCCAACCCGTTCGGCCCAGGAGTCCATCAGTCAGGGGTCCTACTGGCCCGAGTACTCCAAAGCCTTCCGTCCCCGGGCCCAGTACCCCATCCCCAGCTCGGGCTATGACCGTTACCTCTAGCCCAGGAGAGCCCTTGACGAGGAGATTGATGATGATTAGCTCCCGGGAAATGGAGCAGGAGCTTAGTCAGGGCTGTCCGGTGTTTGCCATTACGGTCCGAGAGGTGGAGCGGGACTCCGAGGGTGAGCTCCCACCCGAGGTTGTTCCCATTCTGCAGGAGTATGCCGATGTCTTTCCCGATGAGCTTCCCGAGGGACTCCCACCTATGCGGGATATTCAGCATGCCATCGACCTTGTTCCGGGCTCTTCCTTGCCCAATCTTCCTCATTATCATATGAGTCCCACGGAGCATGCCGAGCTTAAACGGCAGGTCGATGAGCTAGTGCAGAGAGGGTCTATTCGGGACAGCATGAGTCCATGTGCTGTACCCGCATTACTCGCCCCGAAGAAGGATGGCACGTGGAGGATGTGCATTGATAGTCGTGCCATCAACAAAATCACCGTGAAGTACAGGTTCCCTATTCCCCGCCTGGATGACATGCTAGACATGATGGCAGGTGCCACTATCTTTTCGAAGATCGATCTTAAGAGTGGCTACCATCAGGTGAGGATTAGGCCAGGTGATGAGTGGAAGACCGCATTTAAGACCAAGGACGGTCTATACGAGTGGTTGGTCATGCCTTTTGGGTTGACCAATGTCCCTAGCACTTTCATGAGGCTCATGACTCAGGTCCTTCGACCTTTCATTGGAGTCTTTGTAGTGGTGTATTTTGATGATATCCTTATCTATAGTCGTACCACGGGGGACCACTTAGACCACCTTCGACAGGTCTGTCTACTTCTTCGGTGAGAGTAGTTGTTTGCGAACCCACAGAAGTGTGCTTTCATGACACCTCAGCTTACCTTCTTGGGTTTCATTGTGTCTAGTACTGGGGTCTCCGCTGATCCGGAGAAGGTCCGGGCCATTGTTGAGTGGCCGGAACCCCGTACGGTTTATGATGTCCGCAGCTTTCATGGCCTTGCGACGTTCTATCGTCGCTTCATCCGCGGATTTAGCTCCGTCACCGCCCCGATCACGGATTGTATCCGAAAGGGCACATTTGTATGGACAAAGGCCGCATCTGCCGCCTTCAAGGACATCAAGGAGCGCATGACCCAGACACCCATCCTTCGATTGCCTGATTTCTCGAAGGTGTTTGAGGTCTCTTGTGATGCGTCGGGCGTGGGAATTGGAGGAGTTTTGAGTCAGGAGTCCCACCCGATCGCATATTTCAGCGAGAAGCTGAATGACTCGAAACTGCGATATTCCACGTATGATAAAGAATTCTACGCAGTTGTTCATGCTCTTAGGCATTGGAGGCACTATCTTTTACATCAGGAGTTTGTTCTATACTCCGATCACGAAGCATTGAGGTACCTCCATTCCCAAAAGAAGCTTAACGCGCGTCACAGTCGTTGGGTCGAGTATCTCCAGTAGTTCACCTTTGTGCTTAAACATAAGGCTGGAGTGGAGAACAAGGTGGCTGATGCCTTGAGTCGGCGAGCATGTTTGCTTACCACCATGAGTGCCGAGGTCATAGGGTTAGAGAAGATGAAGGAGGCCTATGTTGATTGCTCTGACTTTGGTCAGATTTTTACCACTCTCCAGGCCGGACCCTCGAGAGACCTTGATGAGTATGTGCTTCAGGAGGGTTACCTCTTTCGAGGTAGCAGGCTATGTGTTCCCCGAACTTCGGTTCAAGATTTCTTAGTGTGGGAACTACATGCGGGAGGTCTAGCCGGCCACTTTGGTCGGAACAAGACTATTGAGGCAGTGGAGCATCGATTTTATTGGCCGAGCTTGAAGCGCGATGTTACTAACATCGTGGCTTAGTGCCGTACATGTGCTACGGCCAAGATGAAGAAGCAAAGCTCGGGCCTTTATACGCCTCTCCCCGTGCCTGAAGCCCCGTGGCAAGATGTTAGCATGGACTTTGTTTTGGGATTGCCACGTACCTCTAGGAAGCATGATTCGGTCTATGTAGTGGTTGACCATTTCTCGAAGATGGCCCTCTTTATCCCTTGCTCGAAGACTTCGGATGCTTCTAGGGTAGCCCGCCTATTCCTTACTCATGTGGTGTGCAAGTTTGGGTTGCCTCGCACTATAGTATCTGACCGTGATGTTAGATTCACTTCCTACTTTTGGAAGACACTATGGCATATGATGGATACGCACCTCAAGTTTTCCACAGCATATCATCCCCAGACAGACGGTCAGACCGAGGTGGTCAATAGGAGTCTGGGAGATCTTTTGAGGTGTCTAGTTAAGGACCGCATTGGGGATTGGGATCTCATTTTACCCATGGCTGAGTTTGCATATAATGATTCGGTGAATAGGTCTACCGGCATGAGTCCATTTGAGATTGTCACAGGTCGTAGGCCTAAGAAACCCGTTGACCTTGTCCCCATGCCTATCAATGCTAGAGTGTCGGAGTCGGCCGAGTCGTTTGCTAGGCATGTTAGGAGTTTGCATGACGACATCCGTCGTCACATTGAGGCCAGCAATGCACGTTACAAGGAGTTAGCCGATGCCCACCGACACCACCGAGAGTTCCAAGAGGGCGAATATGTCATGATCAGGGTAA
Organism: Amorphophallus konjac; assembly: GCA_022559845.1. Classification (NCBI taxonomy): domain Eukaryota; kingdom Viridiplantae; phylum Streptophyta; class Magnoliopsida; order Alismatales; family Araceae; genus Amorphophallus; species Amorphophallus konjac. The sequence continues at coordinate 113,105 of JAHNEJ010002325.1, read as the reverse complement.
GACCTGAATGGTTTCCCTCTGAACCGTTAAGAAATTGCAAGCTCGCGGAGCCGGTCCATTCAGAGTGTTGAAACGCGTTGGATCCAATGCGTACGTTGTGAACTTGCCCGAGGAATACGGTATAAGCTCTACTTTCAATGTATCGGATCTAGTTGCATATAGGGACCCAGCGGTGATCCCTAGTGAGCCTTTCGAACCATCTCCTCCCCTTGAGAGTGATCCCACACCTGAGTGTCCACCTCCAGCCCCGTTGTTACGGCAGCGTGAGCATATAGATCATATACTGGATGAGCAGGTGACAGTTACCAGGAGTGGATCCTACCCGCGCTACCTAGTGCGATGGAGAGGACGGCCCGCTACCGAGGACACATGGATCACACATGGCGAGTTGCAGCAGATTGATCCGGACCTTCTAGAGCGACACAGGAGCGATGCAGACCCTTACTCGACAGGGTCGAGTTTCCCCCACCCGGGGAGAATTGGTGCGGACACCCGAGCAGTTGAGCGGCGCGATACGCCGAGCCACCGGTACCGCACACGGAGCGCGACTCGAGCCACCTCAGCGTCCATCTGGCTCGGAGACAGCCTGGAGACTCCGCCTTGAGCCTCCCCATTTATCATATTTAGTTAGACTTTATGTGTGTGTAATTTGTGTTTATTTCATTGTATTCGGTATGTAATTATGAGTGTACGAGGGGCTTATTTGCAAAATGGGACCCCTGGGCCCCACGAGACCCCCAGGCCCCCTCCCATTGATCCACCTCAGCCCATGGGCCCCATGTGGGGTCAGTCAACATGTCAAATGGAGGCATCTAGAAGTTTGAATGGTAAAAGGCACATGGGAGACAAGTGGACTTCAAAGTCCAAGGTGGCTACCAAACTTGTCCCCCCTTGCCACCATAGTCAATAGGCCACCCCCTTCCATGTATTTTTTTATTTTAATTTTTGTGGATGATCACATGCTATCCCAACCCTCCATCTCACACCCCTAGATCCAACGGTTGAGGGTTGATTAGACATATGACCTATATATGCTTGTAATTTTCAATTTTGATGATTTAATGCCATTTGAATCAAACAAATTCCAAGAGCAAGGGCTGGTGCGCCCCTCTCCTCTCTCCTCCCTCTCCCCTTTGAAGCTGTGAAGGCTTCCCTCTAGAGGTGTGACTCCTCCCCTTATCATTCCGGTCGCCGCCGCCACGAGCCGCCATCGCATCACCGCCGAGATCGTCGGAGTTCTGCCTTCATCCGACCACAGCAGCTTCCACGAATTCTCTGTGTCAGCCACGAGCTCAGATCGACCTGGGGATTTTAGGGGATGCTCCAGAGGTGTCAAGCACGTCCCAAAACATTTGGTTGGTCATAAAGATCCCATTTGATATTTTTTTATTTTCGTCCAACCTTAATTTCTAGATTTGTCTGCTTGCTGTTACAACTTCCACCCGCCCTGTGTTTCAAGTGTTCGGACCTATTTCTGATTTTTGTTAGATCTCCCAATTTTACTGGGATTTCTATCCATCGACCCCACCGTCCCCAAATGTTCTTGAATTTTTGTGAGTCCATCCCATATTTTTAAAAAATCGATCTCAGAGATAGCTACAGTGTTGTCCACCTGTTCCCAGATCTGACCACCCTCCAGTAAACAAATCACAGCCACCTCTAATCAGTCCAAAAAAAATATCCCTGTCTTCCTTGTCCAAAATCCCATAACTTTGATGAAGAGCTCAAGAGCTGAATCGGAGGTTTACTAGGCGGTCAACGGTGGTTCTCAGACAAGTGCCCTGCAGATCTGAGATTTCGGTTACTGTACAACAGGGAATTGTAAATTCAATAAAGTTCTGATCCGACCAGATCCAGCAGATCTCTCTGGATCTAGATTGAAGCATTTGAAGAGAGATTTCCAACGATAGCTCATGCGTCCCGATCCGACGTCGGGATTGATCGCAGCGGCCGTTTTCGCCGGAGCGCGCGCCGGAAGACAGCAACCAAAATCCGTGGGTTATTAGTTCAAGAGTTGGGAATCGGGGCCAATCGACCCCCGATCGGTGTTCCCGGCCGACCACCGTCCGTGGAGGCGCGCCACCAGAGGTCCCCATCACAGTGGGTCCCACCCCCGTAGATCCGGAGGACAGCGCCGTCCGTGGGTCCCGCGGGCCCGTAGAAGCTGCCGTTCGGAAAGCACGAAAACGCAGAGTTCGGCACCGCCGGGCGACATCAAGATGCTGCCCGTCAACCCGAGTTGCATGATTCCCGGACCCCACATGTGACCTTTTACCTCCCTGCGTGGAGTGGGTCGACTAAGTGTATTGCTGTAATAATTGTTAACCGGGAGTCCGTGATTCGGCCGGGGTTATCTTCGCCACGCCGGGTGCGTGGAGGTAATGGTCCGAACCTCTTGGCGTTCATTTGCTTAGCTAGTATATGGTCTTTTGCCACTGCCGAGAGCGATAGGTACTAGCCCGTGTGTCCATGTCACCGCTGTGAGTGTGAGAGTGACCCGTCCCGTGACTCGATCCGAGTCCGGAAGTGAGTTGACTACCCGTGAACTCTGCCGGTTCTTCAACCGCGCACGATCCGCGTTTCCCTCGCTTGGGACGACGAGTGAGCTTGCGTTTCTGTTAGCGACGTATAGCCCATAGGAGCTCTCCGTGTCGGGCTTAGTGTCTCTCCTATCATGTGTTGCTGGTCGTGTCCGCATCTAGAGTCCGAGGTCCATACCACGTAGAGTCGGTCCCCGTGTCCGTCCCCCATCATATATGATCTCTCAGGAGAAGGGAGCATGGAAGCCAGTGTCGTTGTTGATCAGCCCTTTCATTCACACTATCTAGAGGATGTCGTCTAGGTGGCAGACCTTCCTCTCAAGCTTGCGCTCCACTTCTTCATAGCGCCTTAGCCACTGCCCCATCTCCAGATTGAAGTGGAGTGGGCTAATGAGATACAACAACAATTGGCTACGCGGGCGAGGTGTGTGAGTGGCGTGGACCAAAGAAGGCTCATGGACATGGTGTGACTCCACAACGGTGGGAGCCCCTCCATTCTGGGGGGCCTGATTGGAGCATTGTCTTGCTCTGCTTGGATCAAGGAGGCCCTAGTACGCCTCCTTAAACATTTGGATTTGGCAGCGCATCTCCACTAGTTTGTCTGGGCAGGGTTCAGTTGAGTCGCATCACAAGATGAACGTGAGCGAGAGGAGGCTTCTTGTGATGCTCGTCGGGAGCCTGTAGCCCTATGGAGGTTACTCATGTTGCGGTAGTTTCCACCGGGTGCCATGGTCTTGTGTACTCTTCCCATAGATGGCGCCAAAAAGTATAGAGGCAGAATTACCTTGTGCCTTGCACTACACTTTTACGATTTTTTTGTGGGGAAGAGAATTCAGCCATCCCGAGAAAACCTACAACCAACGAATAGCACATCAGAAGGAATCCTCGGTGTGATCCCAGGAGACAACCCTCCGATGGTTAAGTCAGAGACACGGACGGGTGAGTATAGAAGAGTAGAGGGAGAGTGAGATATGAGAGATTACGAGAGTGAGAGGGTGCTCAAAAGAACACCAAGTCCTCGGAGGAGTGGTTTGGAGTCTGGAGACAGTGGTGTACTCTCTATATCTCTCCACTGGTGTGAGCATGTCTGTGCTAGTGTTAGTAGGCGAATAGCAATGTGTCCTTCTAGGCCCGTTCAGGGTCTTATTTATACGATTCACCTTGGCATTCGTGGGAATGGATTTATTAATATTTATTATATATTTAGTAATTAATTAGGATTTGTTAGATTTATTTAATTGATTTATTTATTACGTAGGCGTGTCAGCCATTGAGTGACGAAGTTATTATGCACACCGTCTGACTAACCAGATGATAGTGAGTGATCGTGTCGGGACTCAAAACCCGTCGCATCATAAAGGCTACGACGTTAATTACGCCTCTCCGAAAGAGGGACAACCCTTGATTGATCGCCAAATTAGAGAGACCACGGGGCCAATAGACTATATGAAAGATGCGATTGCGCATGCAAGCATACGATATGGTGATATTTATTTTTATTAAATCGGTTCTCGGTACGTGGTGAAGTTATGTACTCACGCATAGTGACAGCCTCCAGTCGGGCATAACCCGATTTTTCGCTAGTCACCATTTAATATACCAGAAAATCGGATCATGCAGGCATACAGGGTAGTAGTACTTAGCATTATTGTTTATTATTTATTTGGTCATTTATTTATAATTTTAAAGAAGATTTTGGTAACACCTCCCCTGTCCCGAGGAGTATAGGGGAGAGTATGAGGGAATCGTCCATGAAGGGTCAAGACGATCTCTTGAATGACGGTCATGCCCAAACGGCAGTCCCGTACCCTATGAAGAGTGGGGAACCCGAGGGCTAGCCCTCTAAGTAATCCCTACCACTCACAGGGCTGCCAATTAGTTGTTACCTTTTATTTTGAGAATGCTCATGGCGTTATGATGCACGCATATGGACCCAGGAGGCAGGCCTAGCGCGACCGTACTTGGGCAGACTCGTAAGATCTCGGGACAATGTATGCCGGGATATGGTAAATTTGCTATTCAAAAATTGAGGGAATGCAGTTAAATCCCGGTTGAAACCATAGTTTAAAAGGTCTTGAGGCGGTTATGAGGCATTTTCTGTAAGCCTCATCAAGCATAAGCCTTAAGGCATAATGAGGCGTAAGCCTTAATAGACTAAGAAAATAAATCTTAAAACCATCAAAAAAGCTAAAAATAAGATTAATTTTCATGTGTTAATGTTATATCAACTCAAATGATAGATTCTTGTTATTTCAAAAATACTAAATTATGAACTAGCTACCTAGCACAGTTGGTTCGCCGCCCTTCCCTATATGAGGGAGGGCTCGAGTTCGAACTCAATTATCCCCTCCCCATTAAAAAGAAAGTACCTACCAAGAAAAAAGTGTTGAATTATGTTTTAAGAACAACAAAAGAAACATGAATCTTCGGTCTACCCTACAACACATCATTACACCACTTTCTCGGGTGATGCACAAGTCTTAAGTAAATGTCTTGAGGCGATGAAGGCGGTGCGGCCTACCATCTCAATCAAAAAAAGATGTAAGCCTCAAGTAAAAGGCATGAGGCGCTTGTCTCAAAGCGTTTTTCTAGTGCCTCACCTTGATGCTTAAGCCTTAGTACTTTGAGGCATCACCTTTTTAAATAATGGTTGAAACGAAACGAATTCAGCGAGTTATTGGCCCAGGACAAGGTTATGCTCTGGCCATAGTGGGATGAATCCCGAGATCCAAGAACGACTTGTCGGGATGTCATTAATATTCTCATACTCGGGGTCTAAAGGATGTGAGAGCCCCGGAGTGGGTACAGTCATGTACTTTACTCTTTATTTATTCTTGTTATTATTTTAGATACATGAATGCGCTTCTTTTTCTTAAATTCTTTGCTCTTATTTTATTTATATTATCCCCTTTTCATTACTTATTTATCATTTTTTATTACATGCATACATCTTTTATTTCCTTTATTGACATTTATTTGACTGTTACTCATTCATCATTTTCTTTGTTGCTTATTTATCACTTTTATTCCCTTATTATTATTATTATTGTCATTTATTTAATCATTATTTATCTATTTTATTTTTTTTTATCTCTCACTTTCACTCTTTTTTTATTTTTTTTATTTATTTATTGCACATGAGGTGCTGCGAGTGTGTGAATGTGAGTGAGAGTGAGTGTTTGTTTATCTTTTTATTGTTTTTAGTGCTCAAATGAATATCGTGTACGTGTGTGTTTGTGTGTGAGTGAACTGTGTGTTTTGTAATTTGTTCATGAGTGTATGTAACGGGTGTACGTGTGCGTGTTAAGTGTACAGATGTGTGGATGTGCGTTTGTGAAAATGTAAAACGGCTTGAGAAAAAAATGTAAAACGGCGTGTACGTGCTATGTGAAAACGATGGGGAAAAAGGTCAAACCGCGTGGCTTTTGTTTTTATTTATTATTTATTATTATTTATTATTATTATTGTTATTATTATTATTATTATTATTATTATTATTATTATCATTATTATTTTGTTTGATATTTTATTTTATCATTTATTATTTTTATTATCATTTTATTATTATTATTATTATTGGTACTTATTTATTTTATTTATTATATTTTTATTATTATTTTATTAATTACATTATTAGTATTATTTTATTAGTATTTATTTATTTATTTACTTATATGTCTTTGAATTAATTTTATTTTATTTCATTTTTTTATTCCAGGTCTCACAATTAGTCAACGTGTCTTGACAAAAGTCCGGCAGCATCTTCCCTAGACCTGGAGTATTTGGGGGAAGAAACAGAGGCTCACCCACGGGGTACCCGGGACAAGCTCCTAATTGTCGGGAGGCCAAATACCGCGACCGAAGAATCCGAATAGACGGAGACCCTGAGGGCTAGCCTATAAGGGTTCCGATAACCCATGGGTTATCAACACAATTTTGGCAGCGGAAGACGAGTATGTCGTCACGATAGCCCGGACCTCACAGTGGATGGCAGATCTCTGAGGGCTAATCTACTAGGAGACCCGTATCATCCGAGGGCCATTGATCGTAAGGACACTATTCACCATTAAGACGATTACTATTCACTCAGAGAGTGATCGCTTAAAACGGTGCGATTTAAGACGGCACGACTTGAAACAACACGGATTAAAACGGCATAGAAACTTGCACGCCAGTTTGAAATGGCATGGCATGGGTTAAAACGGCGTGGGAGCTTGCGCGCCGATTTACCCCCGCACCGTTTTAAGGGGCAATAGTTCAAAGGAAAGATGTGAAGGTCGCCGATTTAGTGCATGCATTGATTTATTTCACATACCCATGTGTGCTTATTCACATGAATGATGGAGTGGGCTGGCATCTAATTCTTGCACATGTATACATGCTCACATGTATGCGTAGCTAGATTAATCGGTGGCTAGGCTTATTTGGGTAGTGTGGCAGCCAGGTTGTGCGGGCCTTATGCATGGGTGGAGCGGCAGGTGGGCTCATATGATATAATGGCCATTATTAAATGCATATGTATGTAGCACCAGTGAACATTGATTCAAATGGCGGTTGAGCATCATGCATGGGCAGAGTGGGAGATACGACGTGGCGATTGATGAAAGGTTATACGGTGCGCCCAAAAGAAAGGAGACGGGGGATTGGAACGGCGGGGGAGTTTGGGTTTAATCCGGTGTGAGGAAGGCTCCTTATCCGGCGCGGCTTGAAACGGCATGAGAATGCCCACGCCGTTTAAAGGGGCTAAACCCACAACATGAAAATAGAGCATCGGATAAGAATTGATTCTGTGTATGATAACCCATTAATCCCTTCGATTAAGGCATCCAGAAGATCTGCATAAACAGCATAACTGGACCCCTAATCTTGGATGGACAGCCAACCATGGGACTGATCGTAAAATCAGAGCGATTCTTAACCGGGGAAAAGGGAAGTTAACGTGAAAACGGAGGCTAATATTTCCCAGCACAGGTTCTACTTAGACGGGTAAACCCCTGGCCCCGCTTTGGTACGTGTTTAGTCCTGGGTTAGTCCAAGCTAACCCAGGACTAACCTAAAAATTGGTTTGATCGGCAAGTCCACTGGATTTGGGTTAACTGGATATTAAACCCATGTTAATACCCGATTTTGAAATCCACCGCCTGAGGTGGGTTTTGCTGATCGGATGAGCCTTCTGCCCTTTTTGCCCTCGTCTCGTCAGTCACCTCGCCCTGCCTCGCCTGAGACGTCGTACCGCCTTGGGAAATCGGCAGTCTTCTCCCTTCTTCGACCGCTCCATTCCTCCTACGAAACCCTCCCCCAGGTGCGAAAGCCTTCTTCACGGTCTGGCCTTCTTCCCTCTCTGCTCTCGCGAGTTGCCTCGCCCTACCTCGCCTGGGACGTCACATCGCGTGGGGAAAGCGGCAGCCTTCTCCCTGCTTCGATCGCTCCGTGCCTCCTGCGAAACCCTCCTCTCCAGGTGAGAAACCCTTCTCCACACTACCTTCAACCTTCCCCATCCCTCCTCCCCAGCTGCGAAACCCTTTTGCTTCCACCCCTCGGAGAGGTCCCTGATCTCCATTCCCAAAACCCTAATCGGGACGCCTTATCGCGTGGTTGATGTGCTCCATCCCCGCCGTTGCCACCAGGAATCCTCGGATCGAACCCTCGTGCTCCCTTGCCGTTGCAACTCTTCCTAAGGCTGGCCTCTACCGCCCCCTGTCTTCAAGATCCCAACCTGACAGTTGCCTGGTTTTCCTCATCTTGCGTGGTTTTGTGTTGTTCTCTGATGTGGGACTTGTTTGTGGGGCCTGCTAGGGCACGGACGAGGTTTGTAAAAATTGCCTTATCCCCTTCCTTAGCCCCTTGATATTCATACTTCTATTTTTTAATAATGTCTATTTTTTGTGTCTATTGTTCGATTTTATTTTCCATGCTTATGTAGTTTGAGATGACCATGGCTCTTCTCACATGTGGATGGTGTTGGCTACTGGAATGTGTCAGTCTGATATGATTGCTTGTTAATCTATTTTTTCCAATTCCGAAATTGAATATGTAAGTGGTTTAATGTTCATGCTTTTTTAGATACTGTTGTATAATTCTTAGTGACAAATTCATGTTCCCATATTGATGTCAATTCTGATTTCAATGTCTTTCTTCTGACTAAGGTTTAACGTTATTGTGTCTTTGTTTTCCAAATTTTGGGTATATTCGTCGCACTTCAATTTGACCAATATTTTATATGATCTTGCATGTTGTCTAGTTTCATTTGATATCACTGTTTATTAAGCAAACATGACATACCCTTGCAAGAGAGGTGAAGAACCCCGTCTGTTCTGTGCTCAAAAGCTGCTAAGATGTAGACTATTTTATGTTTACAAATAATTTCAGCAGGTTTTTACAATTAAAGGGTTTCATTGAGGGAGGATTTTTAATGCAGTTGTCACCTGGTTTTATTTCATCTGTATACTATGTTCTCATATATTAACTTCATACCCTTGAAGGGAAGATTGTCTTCTTTACCTTCTTTGTAGAGAAGTTCATGGCATACATTAAGAGGAAATCGTGAGTAACCAACTTCACAATTAAGGAAGATAAGTTGTTATTAAACCTTTTGATCGACCAACATCACAAGAACACGTGCAACTAAGGCACATTCAAGCAACATGTATGGAATGATATTATAGGACCCTTCATTGATCAGACTAAAAAAGGGGTAGACAAAAATAATTTACAAATCAGGTGGAAGAATTTGAAAAAAATAATACCATACACTCGAACAATTGCTATCACGAACTGGTTGGGGATGGAACGACATCACGAAGATGCCTACGCCACCTGAGGAGGGTGCATGGGCGGAGGCAATTGCGGTATGTAAGCTATTATTAGAACACAATTATTAAATGGCATGTTCCTCTTATAGGTCCACTAGCTGGTACTTAGCTTGTCTTCTTATTTCATAGGCCAACAACGAATACAAGAAGCTCTTAGGGAAGCCATATGAGTACAAGGTAGAAATGGACATTCTCTGTGGTAATACCATGTCCAGAGGATGTTTAGGATTTGGAAGCACAATGGACAATGACTTGTCACAAAGGCGGTCTTCGGGAGATGAAGAGTCACCCCGCCAACAATTGGGTTCAGATGATTCAAGCCGTCGTCGATTTACTTCCATGGTTCTTGACCAATATTTTATATGATCTTGCATGTTGTCTAGTTTCATTTGATATCACTGTTTATTAAGCAAACATGACATACCCTTGCAAGAGAGGTGAAGAACCCCGTCTGTTCTGTGCTCAAAAGCTGCTAAGATGTAGACTATTTTATGTTTGCAAATAATTTCAGCAGGTTTTTGCAATTAAAGGGTTTCATTGAGGGAGGATTTTTAATGCAGTTGTCACCTGGTTTTATTTCATCTGTATACTATGTTCTCATATATTAACTTCATACCCTTGAAGGGAAGATTGTCTTCTTTACCTTGTTTGTAGAGAAGTTCATGGCATACATTAAGAGGAAACTGCGAGTAACCAACTTCACAATTAAGGAAGATAAGTTGTTATTAAACCTTTTGATCGACCAACATCACAAGACCACGTGCAACTAAGGCACATTCAAGCAACATGTATGGAATGATATTATAGGACCCTTCATTGATCAGACTAAAAAAGGGGTAGACAAAAATAATTTACAAATCAGGTGGAAGAATTTGAAAAAAATAATACCATACACTCGAACAATTGCTATCACGAACTGGTTGGGGATGGAACGACATCACGAAGATGCCTACGCCACCTGAGGAGGGTGCATGGGCGGAGGCAATTGCGGTATGTAAGCTGTTATTAGAACACAATTATTAAATGTCATGTTCCTCTTATAGGTCCACTAGCTGGTACTTAGCTTGTCTTCTTATTTCATAGGCCAACAACGAATCCAAGAAGCTCTTAGGGAAGCCATATGAGTACAAGGTAGAAATGGACATTCTCTGTGGTAATACCATGTCCAGAGGATGTTTAGGATTTGGAAGCACAATGGACAATGACTTGTCACAAAGGCGGTCTTCGGGAGATGAAGAGTCACCCCGCCAACAATTGAGTTCAGATGATTCAAGCCGTCGTCGATTTACTTCCATGGGTCTTCAACCTAATGCTCCCTTAGTTGATCTGGAGACTGATTTTAACCCCTTCTTCATGCCAAGCTCCCGTGGTTGCCAAGCTCCTACGCCATCGTCAGTGGGTGGATGCAGTGGCACAGGGGAATTCACTCCTTCAACACCTACAAAGCGGTGAAATGATGATGAGGTAACCTCCTCCAACAAGATGAGGACATGTGGCACACCCTCATACAAGACTGGTAGGGGAACGCGTAATAAGAGGATGGATAATGCCACCGATGCACTAAACAAGTATTGTGTTATGAACATCCATATGGCGGAGTTGTATAAAAAGCTTGGCACTGGAGAATCTTCTACAACTTCCACCACTGTCCAGTCATGCACAATCAGAGGGGGCTTCAAAAAATTGAAGGAATTGACAGGTTGCACTCAGGAAATTTTGTTTGCGGGTGCGGATCATTTCCAAGACACTCATGTTCGATATGTGTTCATGGCATTAGACGACGAGGACAAGTTGGCGTACATGACATATCACCTCCGTTGAGGCAGTTTACTTCTGAGCCATGGCGTTCACCGTGATAGTAGTCTCTCTATTTGTCTATCTTATTCTCCACCTAGTGGGACTTTTATGATTAGAACATTTGGCATGTATTCTAATTTGGATGTTTCCTGTACCTTTTATTTAGGCATGTACTGTGTTATCTGTTTGTTGCATGTACTTTTAACTGTACCTTTCATGAAGATATGTACTATTATGGCTGTTTCATGTACCTTTCATTCAGACATGTATTGGTTACACATGCATGCAGGGTGTGACACAGTTGGATCATGGGGAAGTATACGTGTAACGACCCGAGAATCCGATTACTGGGAAGACCTGGTAACCCGAGACTCGCACCGCCACCCACGAGTCTAAAGACTCGGAAGGGTTAGAAGAATGGTGTGGAAACTACACAAGTATTACAAGTAATTACAGAAATTAAACAGTTATATAAATTAAGCCGGAAATAAATTAACATTTTACATGGTCCATGATATAACAAAAGAATAACAACTGTAGTCCACAACTAGTACAGAGACAAGAAAAGAAAGTACAGCTACACGGGACATACCCCGGCTCTGACCTCTGGCACTAACGCTGGGCACCTGAACCGCGTTGAGCCTCAGACGAACTCCCTTGAAGCCTCGTCTTGCCTGAAACATGGTGAAAGCACGCAGGGAATGAGTCTCGGAACAAACTCAGAAGGGATCAGTCGAACCCTACCTCGCAAACGGAGAAACCGCTACACTAGTACTAAGCGAGTATCTCGAAAAGGAAGCCCTGCCACTACAAAACACCGGTCTCACGGCACGCAAGTCGACACACGCACCATGGCAGAAAGATCGAAACGCAACGGTCAACACGACGAAACCCGAAGGTCAAAGTCGCGACGACTGACAGCCTGACACTCCCGACTCGACAGGAGTACCTTCCACTAGAAGCACAGTCGGTAGCGTCCCCTGACGACTTACACCGCACCGCAGGTGAACTGCCTGACGAGGTACGCCTACCAGAGGCACGGACACCGAACAAGTACCACAACCAAATGACTAGCTGGGGTCACGCTCGTCAGCGCGGGTCCAACTGCCCCCAACCACGTGTGCACACACAGACCATGCGTCCTAGGTCTGGCACTCTGACTAGTTTTCCCCTATAGCCGGACTCTGGCTAACGATGAGGGGCCCGACGGCAACCAGTCTAAAAACCGTCCTCAGGGTAGCCTCTCCACTACTCCCTGGTGGGACCACACGCGTGTAACAAGGCTACGACTAGTGGAGGGTCACTGACGGAGTAGACTCTCAAGTCAACGGAAAACCACGTCCGCATCCGACGACGTATGGGGACCCCCCACGTACTGGCACCGTCGCACGGCGACCACGGTCGGAACAGGAACTGGGTTGCAAACCACCCGGGACAGCCCAGTGCCTGATGGTCTACCCTAGACGCGTCACAGGACTATGACGGTCTAGGCGGGACCGTCATAGACGCCTGACGGTCTAGGCTAGACCGTCACAGACTCCTGACGATCCAACGCAGGCCGTCACACTCCCAGTGTAAAACGGAGTGTAACGCAACGCCCTGGTGCGTTACAGACTGTGACGCGCCTATGCAGATGCGTCACAGGGAAAAACAAGGGCAAGCTGTGACGCATACCACTCGGTGCGTCACAGCATGTGACGGTCCATTCTTGGAGCATCACACACATGTAACGGTCCAGCCCTGGAGCGTCACACGGCCTGGGGGTTGAATAGCTTTTGACGCACCCACGCTGGGCCGTCATAAGGCTGTGACGCACCAGTCCTGGTGCGTCACACGTATTGACCCCCAACAGTCAAACCAACGGTCAGATGCCAACGGTAGGGACGCTCTGACAGCCCAACCCAGGCGCGTCACACTCCTGTGGCGGTCTATCGTGGGACCGTCACAATCCCTGACCCCCAACTGGCTAAACAAGGGTTGTGACGCACCCACCCAGGTGCATCACAGAGTGTGACGGTCACTGGAAGGACCGTCACACTCGCCCGACGGCAAAATGGCGGGAAACGTCCAAAAAATCCAACCACGCCCCCATGCCTCCACCGGAGAGGGGGAAATCAAAGGGGAAGACCCCTGGGGACCCCTAGCATGATACTAGGCCACCAAATCCATAGATTGGGCGAGCTCTCCCCAAATCATGGAAAACCCCAAACCCGCTTAATCAAGCCCCTCTCGGCCTCCCCTCTGCCTATAAACCATGGAAATGAACGGCGGGGAGCTAGGGAACGTCACCCTACCTCAATGGAGTGAATGCTCCGCCGAATCGTTACCGAGATCGTAAAGAACGCTTTGAAAACCCTCGTCCCTTCACGGTTCCCCACAAGCTTTACGCCACCACGATCACCTCGCCGTCACCCACGTCGTCACACCGTCGCCCCGCACCGTCTGCAGCCGGAAGGGGACGTCACCGCGGCCGAACGAGAGAGAAAGAGAGAGGGAGGGGCGGTGGTCACGGTGGGGAGAAGAGAAGGAAGAAGAAGAAGAAGAAGAAGAGGGTGAGGGGAGAGAGAGAAAAGTGAGATATTTATAGAAAATCTAGAATTTCAAAAAATACCAAAAAATAAAAAATTACGTTTCCGTGATCCTCGGAACGCACCAATCGCAACGGTACCACTCGTGCCCAGGTGAACGACCCGGTTCACCCGCAGCGAGGTTCCGAATGAATTACCGAAACCCACACCGAAAATCGAAAAACACACGCGGAAAAAGCCGCGGAACGCTTCCGGGCCTCCGAAACAACTCCGGATCGGGCCGATCCGAACACGAAAGATGTCCGAAATAAATTTCGGACACAACGGAGTCGAGCACTCCAAGAAACTAGATCTGGGACCCACGAAGAAGGATCCGAAAGGTCCGGGATATGACAGCCCTCCCCCCTTAAAGGAATTTCGTCCTCGAAATTGAGAACAACCCAAGGGGAAAGAAGAGGAAGACTCACTCGAACAGGTAAGGGAACTGCTGACGCATCTCGTCCTCACGTTCCCAAGAAGCCTCAGCACCAGAGTGTCGCTGCCACACCACCTTCACCAAGGGGATGGCCTTGCTCCGCAGGCGCTGCTCTCGCCTATCCACAACGCGGATGGGAAACTCTGATAGAGAAAGATCTGGAGTCACCTCGGGCCACACAGAATCCTTAAGCACATGAGAGTCATCGGGCACATACTTCTCTAACATCGAGACGTGGAACACGTCATGCACCGACGCTAACTCAGGGGGTAACTGCAACCGATAAGCTACCTCACCGATGCGCTCCACAATCACAAAGGGCCCAACATAGCGGGGACTCAGCTTCCCACGCCGTCCAAAGTGCATCACCCCCTTCATCGGAGAAACTCTCAAGAACACACGATCACCCACGGTGAACGCGAGAGGCTGCCTCCTCCGGTCAGCATAGCTCTTCTGCCGACTCTGGGCCGCCAACATGTTCTGACAAACTAGGTGCACAACATCTACACACTGCTGTACCAACTCCGGTCCCATCAAAACACGCTCACCAACCTCAAACCAATCAAGTGGAGTCCGACACGGACGCCCATACAACGCCTCATAAGGAGCCATGCCGATGCTCGAATGATAGCTGTTGTTGTAGGCAAACTCCTCCAACGGTAGGTGGTGAATCCAACTCCCCTGCCACTCCAGACAGCAGGATCTCAACATATCCTCCAAAGTCTGGATGGTCCTCTCAGACTGACCATCTGACTGAGGATGGTACGCCGAGCTAAAAGCCAACTCCGTGCCAAGAGCTCGTTGGAAACTTCTCCAGAATCCAGACGTGAAGCGCGGATCCTGGTCCGACACAATGGAGATCGGAATCCCATGCAACGGAACGATCCGCTCCACATAAAGACAAGCCAACTTGGACACGCTCCAGCTGACCTTGACCGGTAGCAACCGAGTCACCTTCGTCAGCCGATCTACCAGCAACCAAATACTATTCTGCCCACTCGGAGTCCTCGGCAATCCCACCACAAAATCCGTGGTCACGTGGTCCCACTTCCACGTGGGAACATCCAAGGGCTGGAGAGTACCTCCTGGTCGCTGATGCTCCGCCTTCACCTGCTGACAGGTTAGGCACCTGGCCACAAACTCGGCCACATCTCTCTTCATGCCAGGCCACCAGAACTGCCTCCGCAAATTCTGATACATCTTCGTCACACCCGGGTGTACGGTGTACCTGCTCCCATGAGCCTCACGCAACATCGCACGATGAACCTGCTCCTCAGCTGGGACGTACAGCCTGCCACGCAACCGTGTAGCACCGTCCTCGCCGAGTTCCACATCAGCCAAAGCCAAAATTCGGGGTAACTTCGGGTCCACATGCTGAGCCTCTGTCACCTGACGGCGGATAGTAGGCATGACAGTCAGACTCGCAAGCACAGCTAACCCTGGCTCTTGGGGAATCTTGAGCCTGAAGGATACTTCGGGCACTTGTTCCCAGAGTCTCCACTTCCTCAACATCAAGGCACTAACCGCGACCTTCCGACTCAAAGCATCGGCTACGACATTCATCCTGCCCGGCTGATAAGACAATGTGAAGTCATAATCCTTCATATACTCCATCTAACGCCTCTGCCTGAGGTTAAGGTCCCTCTGCGTGAACACATACCTCAAACTATGATGGTTAGTGAACACCTCGAACTTCTCACCGTACAGATAATACCTCCAGATCTTCAGCGCGAAGATCACAACTGCCAACTCAAGGTCATGGGTAGGGTAGTTCTCCTCATGGGGCTTCAGCTGCTGAGAGGCATAAGCCACCACTCTACCATGCCGCATCAACACAACACCCAGTCTGACCCCGGAAGCATCTGTACACACCATAAAACCTCCCGGTCCAGAAGGTAAAACCAACACCCGAGCCGAGGTAAGCAATCTCTTCAGGTCCCTGAAACTCTTCTCACACTCCCCAGACCAGACGAAAGGCACATCCTTCAGTGTGAGTCTAGTCATCGGGGCCGCAATGCGAGAAACATCTTCGATAAACTGACGATAATAACCCGCAAGCCCCAAGAAACTCCGGATCTCGGTCACAGACCTCGGCCTCGGCCACTGCATTACTGCCTCGACCTTGGCGGGGTCCACGGAAATGCCATCACCAGAAATCACGTGCCCCAGAAAGTACACCTCGCTGAGCCAAAACTCACACTTGCTGAGCTTCGCATACAACTGGTGATCTCGCAACGTCTGCAGTACCACACCCAAATGGTACGCGTGCTCCTTGGCAGACCGTGAATAGACAAGGATGTCGTCCACAAATACGACCACGAACTGGTCCAAATACGGACGAAACACCCTCTGCATCAAGTCCATGAAGGCTGCGGAGGTATTGGTGAGCCTAAACGGCATCACCAGAAACTCATAATGCCCGTACCTCGTACCAAACGCAGTCTTCTTCACATCGGACTCGCGAATTCTCAGCTGATAGTAACCGGATCGCAAATCAATCCTCGAGAATACTCGAGCTGACTGAAGCTGGTCGAACAAATCATCGATCCGTGGCAACGGATACTTGTTCTTAATGGTCACTTCATTCAGCTGTCGGTAGTCAATGCACAACCGCAAGCTACCGTCCTTCTTCTTCACGAACAACACAGGCGCACTCCAAGGGGAAAAGCTAGGACGAATGTACCCCTTGGCCAGTAACTCTTGCAACTGCGCCCGCAACTCCCTCAACTCAGCGGGGGCCATACGGTAGGGAGCCTTCGCCAAAGGCCCCGTACCCGGTACAACCTCGATCACAAAATCGATCTCCCGCTGGGGAGGCAATCCAGGTAAGTCCTCCGGAAACACATCGGGAAACTCGCACACCACCGGAATGTCCTCGACATCCGGGCACGGCTGGTCTACCAAGACCATAGAAGCGAGGAAACCCTGACGACCCGCATCAAGCAAATGGCAAGCTCGAATCGCATAGATAAGAAAGCGGGAAGAGGAAGACCTGATACCTTGAAAATAGAAGGTGGGTCCATGAAGTCGCCGAAAGTAAACTCTCTTCGAGCCACAATCCACCAACGTATGATGTGCCTCGAGTCAATCCATGTCCAAAATCACATCAAAGTCCTGAAGCGGTAACGCATAGAGCCTAGCCGGCAAACTCCGCCCTTCCACCCACACGGGAACCTCATCGAAGCAATACAGAGTGATCATGAAATCACCCGAAGGTAACTCCACTGCCAAATCGCAGGACAACTGGGTCACCGGCTCCTCGATGCTCAGCGCAAAATCCTCCGAAATAAACGAATGAGACGCGCCAGAATCAAACAAAACCCGAGCCGCACAACCCAAAATCTGAATGGTACCTTCCACGAGCTGCTACGCCACTGCCTCTGCCCTGGTCATGTCTGTGATCTGGCCTCCAGCTCTCTGCCTGCCTCCCATACTAGCTGACCTGGGTAGCGGCAGATACTGTCCATGCTGCTGTTGCTGCGGCCTCTGCTGCTGGGGAACCTGCTGCTGCTGAGGAAACTGATGTTGAGGCTGCCTCTGAGGACAGTCACGCGCCATGTGCCCTAACTGGTCACACCGGAAACAAATGACCGGTGCCGTGCACTGCCTGCCCGGATGGAAGGCGTTACACCATGGACACGGTCCTCGCGATCAACCCACTGATCCCTGACGCTGAAACGGAATCGGCTGCTATACACTGCCCGTTGATGCCTGCTGCTCACGGCCTCCCTTCTTCTTCTTCCGGAAACCCTTCCCAAGGAACTTCTTGACCTTCGAGCCAAAAGACACCGATCCTGTCACTGACGCTGCTGGTGCCAACGCTCCTGAACCACCCGACGCATGCGGGAAGGAACCCTACTGCTGGGTAGCCGACTGTTGGCTGCGACCTGACAAAGACTGCCCCTGGCTAATCAGTCCTCGAGTCCTCTACATATCCATCTCCAAAGAAGCCACAACATGAGACGCTGTCTCCAAATCGGTGGCAGCATTCGCGATCAAATGGTGCCTCAACTCCTACCTCAAGCCCTGAACGAACTGCGCGGTCTTCACCTTCTCATGCTCCATGATGTGAGGTGCATACCGACCCAGCTCAATAAATCGGGCCCTGTACTGTAACACGGACATGTCACCCTGAACCAGTTCCAAGAACTCACGCATCCGCTGCGTAGCAATGTACTCCGGACAGTACGTACGCTCAAAAGCGTTGACGAAGTCGCCCCACGCAATCTGCTCAAGGGGACAAGATCGAAAAGACATCTTCCACTCGGAAGACCACCACGCTCGAGCCGTACCCTACAACTGGTTATAGGCCAACATCACCCTGTTGGTGCGGACACCCGAGTAGTTGAGCGACGCGACACGCCGAGCCACCGGTACCGCACATGGAGCACGACTCGAGCCACCTCAGCGTCCATCTGGCTCGGAGACAGCCTGGAGACGCCGCCTTGAGTCTCCACATTTTTCATATTTAATTAGACTTTATTTGTGTGTAAGGTGTGTTTATTTCATTTTATACGGTTTGCAATTATGAGTGTACGAGGGGCTTATTTGTAAAATGGGACCCCTGGGCCCCACGGGACCCCCAGGCCCCCTCCCATTGGTCCATATCAGCCTTGTGGGGTTGGTCAAAATCCAAGGTGGACATCTAGAAGCCTTGGACTAGTCAATTGTCCACATGGGGGACAAGGGACCAAAATGGTCAACAATTCCAACCAAACCCACCTACCATGTCCCCCCCTTGGTCAAGGTGCGCCCCCCTCCCCTTTTGTTTAATATTTTTGTTGTATTTTGATCAAACTTCATCCTAGACATCCATCCCTAACCCCTAGATCCAACGGTGGAGGATGGATTAGATGGGTGACCTACATATGCTTGTATTTTCCCATTTTCATGAATTTAATGCCATTTGAATTGGAAAAAAAGCTTGAAGCTCCAGTCTTGGTGCGCCCCCTTCTCCTCTCCCTCTCCCCCTTGAAGCTGTGAAGGCTTCCTTCTGGTGGTGAGACTCCACCCTATCAGTTCCGGTCGCCGCCGCCGCCGCCGCCGCCACGAGCCGCCACCGCACCGCCATCGCCATCAACGGGGTTCTGCCCGCGCAGTACCACAGCAGCTTCTACGAATTTCTTGTCTCAGCCCCGAGCTCAGATAGATCTGGGGATTTTAGTGGATGTTCTAGAGGTGTCAAGGACGTCCCACAAATTTTGGTTTGCCATTCAGATCTCGTTTCATATTTTTTGATTTTCGTCCACTCTTCCATTTTGGTTCTGCCAGAGTTCTGTCCAGATTCATCCCCGCCCTGAGTTTCATGTCTTAGGTCCACTTTTTGATTTCTGTTGGTTCACCCAATTTTACTGAAGGTTCCATCAACCCATCCCTTCATCCATAAATTTTCTCAATTTTTGATTCACCCATATCATATTTTCTAAACTTCGTTCTCAGACCCATCTACAGTTCTGTCCACCTGTTCTCAGATCCGACCACTAGTCACTCCAAAAATCATAACCAATCGCAGCCACCTCCAAATCAAATTTCAAAAATAGTCCCAGTTCCGTGGTTTGATTCCCTACAACTTCTAAGAAGCGCTCAAGAGCTGAATCGGAGGTTTACTAGGCGGTCAACGGTGGTTCTCAGACAAGTGCCCTGCAGATCTGAGATTTCGGTTCCTGTACAATAGGGACTTGTAAATTCAATAAAGTTCTGATCCGACCAGATCCAGTAGATCTCTCTAGATCTACATTGAAGCATTTGAAGATAGCTTTCCAACGATAGCTCATGCGTCCCGATTCGACGTCGGGATTGACCGCAGCGGCCGTTTTCGCCGGAGCGCGCGCCGGAAAACAGAAATCAAAATCCGTGGGCAGCTATTTCAACAATTGGGAATCAGGGCCGATCGACCCCCGATCGGTGTTCCCGGCCGACTGCCGTCCGTGGAGGTGCGCCACCAGGGGTCCCCATCACAGTGGGTCCCACCCCCGCAGATCCGGAGGACAGCACCGTCCGTGCGCCCCGCGGGCCCGAAGAAGCCGCCGTTCGGAAAGCACGAAAATGCGGAGTTCGACACCGCCAGGCGACATCAAGATGCTGCCCGTCAACCCGAGTTGCGTGATTCTCGGACCCCACATGTGACCTTTTACCTCTCTGCGTGGAGTGGGTCGACTTAGTGTATTGCTGTAATCATTATTAACCGGGAGTCCGTAATTCGGCCGGGGTTGTCTTCGCCACGCCGGGTGCGTGGAGGTAAAGGTCTCAACTTCTCGGCATTCGCTTGCTAGTTTAGTATATGGTCTTTTGCCGCTGCCGAGAGTGTAGGTACTAGCCCGTGTGTCCATGTCACCGCTGTGAGAGTGAGAGTGACCCGTCCCGCGACTCGATCCGAGTCCGGAAGTTGAGTCGGACTACCCTTGACCTCCGCCGGTTCCTTAACCGCGCACGGTCCGCGCTTTCCCTCGCTTGGGACGACGAGTGAGCTTCCACTTCTGTTAGCGACGTTTCGCCACTAGGAGCTCGTAGTGTCGGGCTTAGTGTCTTCCTGGTGTGTGTTACTGGTCGTGTCTTCATCTAGAGTCCGAGGGTGGCACCGTATAGTGTCGTCTCCCGTGTCCGTCCCGCATCACCTGTCCTCTGCAGCACATCTCGCGGAACTGAACACCCGCTCCATCTTGTCGAGCCAATCACGAGCCACATCAGGGTCTGGCTGACCGCCATAGTAAGGGGGATGAAACTGCATGAAATCCCTCACTACTCGGCTTGGCCCACCCCTGGTCGACGAGCCCTCATCAGCCTCTCCGCCGAACTGCTGAGACATAAGCTGGTACATGCCACAGAAGAAATCCTCGGCCCCCGGAACCCTTGCAGCATCCGCTGCCTCGGTGGCCGCTGGTGGCGCTCTACTATGCTCCTGCTGCTAGATCTCCTGACCTCCAGCCGACTGCCCCTGCTGAGAGCGAGTCGCCCGCCTCGGCGCCATACTCGCACTTGAAGTAAAAGACAGAAAACATGGAAACGGCAAGGTCAAGAAAAACACACAATGCCCGATGCCAGTGTCAACTGTACATCATCGCTGTGGACTAGTGGACCACCACAATTACCTATGATTCTCGTATAATTCCACAATCGCGCTCTGATACCAGCTGTAACGACCCGAGAATCCGATTACCGGGAAGACCCGGTAACCCGAGACTCGCACCGCCACCCACGAGTCCGAAGACTCGGAATGGTTAGAAAGGATGGTGTGAAAACTACACAAGTATCACAAGTAATTGCAGAAATTAAACAGTTATATAAATTAAGCAGGAAATAAATTAACATTTTACATGGTCCATGATATAACAAAAGAATAACAACAGTAGTCCACAACTAGTACAGAGACAAGAAAAGAAAGTACAGCTACACGGGACATACCCCAGCTCAGACCTCTGGCACTAACGCTGGGCACATGAACCGCGCTGAGCCTCAGACGAACTCCCCTGAAGCCTCGCCTCGCCTGAAACACGGTGAAAGCACGCAGGGAATGAGTCTCGGAACAAACTCAGTAGGGATCAGTCGAACCCTACCTCGCAAACGGAGAAACCGCTACGCTAGCAATAAGAAAGTACCTCGAAAAGGAAGCCCTGCCACTACAAAATACCGGTCTCACGGCACGTAAGTCGACACACGCACCACGGCGGAAAGACCGAAACGCAACGGTCAACACGACGAAACCCGAAGGTCGAAGTCGCGACGACTGACAGCCTGACACTCCCGACTCGACAGGAGTACCTTCCACTAGAAGCACAGTCGGTAGCGTCCCTTGACGACTTACACCGCACCGCAGGTGAACTGGCTGACGTGGTAGCGCCTACCAGAGGCACGGACACCAAACAAGTACCACAGCCAGGTGACTAGCTGGGGTCACACTCGTCAGCGCGGGTCCAACTGCCCCTAACCACATGTGCACACACAGACCATGCGTCCTAGGTCTAGCCCTCTGACTGGTTTTCCCCCGTAGCCGGACTCTGGCTAATGACGAGGGGCCCGACGGCAACCAGTCTAAAAACCGTCCTCAGGGTAGCCTCTCCACCACTCCCTGGTGGGACCACACGCATGTAAGAAGGCTACGACTAGTGGAGGGTCACTGACGGAGTAGACTCTCAAGTCAACGGAAAATCACGTCCGAATCCGCCGACGTACAGGGACCCCCCACGTACCGGCACCGTCGCTCGGCCTCCACGGTCGGAACAGGAACTGGGTTGCAAACCACTCGGGACAGCCCAGTGTCTGATGGTTTACCCTAGACGCGTCACAGGACTCTGACGGTCTAGGCGGGACCGTCACAGATGCCTGACGGTCTAGGCTGGACCATCACAGATGCCTGACGGTCCAACGCAGGCCGTCAAACTCCCAGTGTAAAACGGAGTGTAACGCACCCGCCCTGGTGCGTTACAGACTGTGACGCGCCTATGCAGGTGCGTCACAGGGAAAAACAAGGGCAAGCTGTGACGCATACCACTCGGTGCGTCACAGCATGTGACGGTCCATTCCTGGAGCGTCACACACATGTAACGGTCCAGCCCTGGAGCGTCACACGGCCTGGGGGTTGAATAGCTTTTGACGCACCCACGGTGGGCCGTCACAAGGCTGTGACACGCCAGTCCTGGCGCATCACACACCTTGACCCCCAACGGTCAAACCAACGGTCGGATGCCAATGGTCGGGACGCTCTGACGGCCCAACCCAGGCGCGTCGCACGCCTGTGGCGGTCTATCGTGGGACCGTTATAGTCCCTGACCCCCTACTCGCTAAAGAAGGGCTGTGACGCACTCACCCAGGCACGTCACAGAGTGTGACGGTCACTGGAAGGATCGTCACACTCGCCCGACGGTGAAACGGCGGGAAACGCCCAAAAAACCCAACCACGCCCCCATGCCTCCACCGGAGAGGGAGAAATCAAAGGGGAAGACCCCTGGGGACCCCTAGCATGATACTAGGCCACCAAAATATGAAATCGCGGGCTAAATCCATAGATCGGGCAAGCTCTCCCCAAATCATGGAAAATCCCAAACCCGCTTAATCAAGCCCCTCTCGGCCTCCCCTCGGCCTATAAACCACGGAAATGAACGGCGGGGAACTAGGGAACGTCACCCTACCTCAATGGAGCGAATGCTCCGCCGAATCATTACCGATATTGCAAAGAACGCTTTGAAAACCCTCATCCCTTCACGGTTTCCCACAAGCTTTACGCCGCCACGATCACCTCGCCATCGCCCATGTCGTCACGCCGTCGCCCCGCACCGTCTGCAGCCGGAAGGGGACGTCGCCGCGGTCGAACGAGAGAGAAAGAGAGAGGGAGGGGCGGTGGTCACGGTGGGGAGAAGAGAAGGAAGAAGAAGAAGAAGAAGAGGGTGAGGGGACAGAGAGAAAAGTGAGATATTTATAGAAAATCTAGAAATTCCATAAAATACCAAAAAATAGAAAATTACGTTTCCGCGATCCTCGGAACGCACTGATCGTAACGGTACCACTCGTGCCCAGGTGAACGACCCGGTTCACCCGCAGCGAGGTTCCGAAGGAATTACCGAAACCCACACCGAAAATCAGAAAACACACGCAGAAAAAGTCGCGGAACGCTTCCGGGCCTCCGAAACAACTCCGTATAGCTTTTATAGATGGGGAGGGCATAGCTTGAAATGGCGTGAGCACTTTGCGCGCTGGAATATCGGCCTTCGAGCTTTTTGCGCGCCGGTTTAGCATGGCGCCGGATCAATGTGTGCTACGCCGGTTTAGGGCCTCTTCAACCCATTTCTAGCATCATTTGGCCCATTTCACTTGTTTAGGCTCATTTTGTGTTTATTTCTTTCTTTTGTGAGGGTTGGCCAATCGACCGACTCACTTTATTGTCCAAACTTCTGCATGTTCGTTCGGAGATGGTCTCGAGCATTTTTTTGAGTATTTTAACAGTTGTCCGTTGGAGCCAAACATCCTTTCTTTTCTTCTTTTTCCTTGATCTTCATCTTTTGTTTGGCTCCGGCCGTTCTTTCTCTTCTTTTCTTTCTTTTCTTCTCTGCCGGCGTAGGGGCACTTGGTCGGAGCTTGAACCTGCAAAAGTAAAAGTTAAGAAAATTTAGAGATATTTTCAGTGTCAACAGCATTGTCCGTTTCCTGACTTAGCGGAGGCATGGTTAGTGGGGTAATGAGCTGCTCGATCATGGGGATCGTCCACTGCCCACTCACCTGTTCTCTGAGGAGGGGCATCGTGGCGGGCATCTCGATGGCATAGGTGAGACCCGGTGCTCCCATGATTCTGGCCTAAATGTTAACCCTTTGGTAGGTTTTATGGCATCTGGGGCACACGTGTGTGGGGATCAAGCCTGCGTGTCGGCCAATCCCAAGTGAGCCTCAATCGGACGACGTTCCTAGTTGTGGGCCGGTGGGTGAGGGCCGTATTGGGCCTGGCGATAAGGGGCCACTTTGGGCCTAACGTTACTAGGTTGCATTAGGAGCTGGTCGTATTGTATCATATCATATTTATGTCAGATCGAAATAGCCCAAATCTCTTTGAGTCAGATCTTAATATGTACAAACCAGGTCGTATCGTCTCGTATAAAAAAATTTGTAAAATAAATTAATTTATAAATTATTTTAAATAAAATAAAAAAATACACCAATACAATGAATTTTGCTATAGCCTATTATTTGGAGCACTAGGAATGAGGTGAGTGTTTGAGGGAACAACCAAGTTGATTGCAACTATTTGGGGACATGACTTCCATCCAAGGTTTGTTGTGTCATTCGGACCTGTCGTACTGGTTTTGGCCTGATACGGTTCGACTTGATATGGTATGCCAACGTGCCGCTGCATGAGAAGAATTTTTTTTAAGTATCAAATGAAAGAAACTCAATTAAAATAACCCCACACCCAATCACCCATCTCTCCTTCCCCCCTCTCCGATTTCTCTTTTTAGAGCCCTAGCCGCCTCCCTCTCCCTAGCGGCCCCCCTCTCCCTCTCCACTCACCCCGGTGGACCCACCCCGGCTTGCCCCAGTTGTGGTCGTCCTCGCCACTACTTCTGTCATCCCTGGCTCGACTCGTCACCACCGTCCCCTCAACATCTTCTTCTTCTTCCCCTACTCGAGCTGCCATTGTCCCTGGTTCCCCCTAGTCGCTGTTGTCTCCGCCATCGCCTTTGCCATCTCCGGATCGAGCAGTCGCCCCTGTCCTTGGGTCCCCCTAGCCGTCGTCGTCCCCACCACTACCTCTGCCACCTCTGCCAGGTCGCCGACAACCAGGTGTGGCATATGACATGTGTGCCACGTGATGGCGGTATTAGTTGTAACCTGGCACGATCCGGTATGCCCTATATCGGCCGTGCTAGGGCGACACGACAAACAATGCTTCTATCAAATGGTTTCTGATGGCCAATTGGTGGGGACACCGGGCCCACTACCGGACGTCGCACCGCCGCACCGAGCTTGTGGCTCGGAGATTCGGCTTCCTGAAGACTCGGCGTCACGTATTTATGTATTGCGTATGTATTGTGTGTAAAATAAATGTATTACTACATGTACATTTCTTCTTATCTTATTAGGCTGGTTATAGTCAAATGTTGTTATATTTTATTTTTATTAAACCCACAAGTCAAAAGGTGGGTTGATGAGTCTTTTTTTATTAGGCTAAGGGCATATATGCTATTAGGAAAAAGTTAGGTGTGTAAGTGTTATAGCCTCTCCTATATAAAGAGGGCTAAGGGTGTATGTTTTCATATGATGAAATGATCAAGATTTGCAACATACGTGAGAGCTTCCTCTCTTGCTATTTTTCCCTTCCCTCCTTTCTCATTTTGTGAGATTTGAGTGTGTCGCCTGGTGTGAGACCGTCCAGCGTGAGGCCGAGCTGCGCGAGGTAACAAGTTATCCAGTCTTGTTCATGATATCGGAGTTGCTGTCGATCCTTCCTCCGACGCCGTCCGCTTCAGATTTGGTATCAGAGCCTAACAACCGTGCCTCCATCGTTCCCAACGTCTCCGTCGGTCCTCCTCTCTCTCGGTTGCTAGAGTGAAAAAAAAAGAAAAAGAGAGAGAAAAGAGAGAAGAAAAAGAATAGTTGAATTTTATTTGTTGGTTGAGAGGAAAAAAATATAGAGAAAGAGAAAAAAAAATTAGAAAAAAAAGATGATCCTGCGTTCTCTCTCTCCCTCTCTCTCTCTTTCTTTCTCTCTCTCTCTTTCAGATTCTCTCTCTCCCTCAGATTCTCTCTCCCTCTCTCTCTCTCTCTCTCTCTCTCTCTCTCTCTCTCTCTCATTCTCTTGCTCGAGCGCTCGCGACCTCCTGCGCCGCCCCCCCTCCGCGGTCGCCACCGAGCGGCCACCTGCGCACCGGACGCCACCGAGGTCAGGGTCGACAGCCCCAGCACCGCGGGCAGCCCCAGGACCGACCTCTCAACCCTCCTCCGGCCACTGCACCGCCGACACCCGCCGCCTTCTAACATCACCGGTCAAGCCACCTCCCTGCAGAGCCCGGCCACGTCCGTCCCTCACACCATCCCTCATGCCGTGCCTCTTCGTAGCACCCTCTACCGGCCATCCCGCCGTTCGCCACCGGCCACGCCCGTGAAGGACCCCCTCACGCCACCTCCGGCAACCGCAATCCCCTCTCTTTCATCAACCTCACCACCCAGCACACCTCACCCCACCGCCGCTGCCATCTCTCCCTGTTCACCTCACACCCGCGACCTCCAACCGACCCACTCCACCGCGGCCACCCCCGCAGCACCCTCCAACCTTCCCCGACCCCATTCATACCATCTCACCCTCTTTCTCCCTGCTCTGCCTGAACCATCTCTCTCCTCACCACCGCGAGACCTTCCCCTCCGGTCACCCCAACTGTGGCCATCTTCCTCTAACCTGTGGCCATCTCCCATCTCCTCTCCACTCTCTCCGCAGCACCCTTCCCCAGCCACGCACATGCCTCTATGAACCCCCCCCTCCATCCCTCTTCCCCCCCAGCCTCCCACGTCACCTCCGGCCACGCCTCCACCGTGAGCCCACCGCCGCGAGACCCTTTGATGCGGGACGAGACACGGACACGACAAGCTCGCGATCGTCCCTTAACGAGGGAAGCGTCGGACGTGCGTGGTTGAGAAACCGGCAAGAGCTAGGGTGGTCGGCTCGCACTTTCGTGTCCGGATCGGGTCACGGGACGGCTTCACTCTCTCTCGCAGCAGCGGTGATATGAAAATATATCGAGTTAGATATCCCTACACATGCTCTCTAGCAGCGGCATAAACAAGCATATATGAAATAAGCGAAATGCCAAGTGTAGGAGCGAAGACGATACCTCCACGCGCTCGGCGTGGGGAAGACGGACCCGGCCGAAGTCGTACTCCCGAAACAATTATACACGGATATTACAGAAATGCAACTCGCTGCCCACTCCACGCAGGGAGGTAAAGGGCTACACAATGGGGTCCGGGAGGACCGAATTCGGGTTGACGGGCGGCTTCTCGCGTTGATTCGGCAACACCCGAACACATGACGGTGGGGCCCACGTGCTGTCCGGAGGGGCCGTGTGGGACCCGGTGGCACCGCTGTAGTGGTGGATGCCCGGAGGGTCGCTCCTTGGGATGGCGGCACGCTGGCTCGCCGGCCGGAGGCCCGGCGGCTCCGTTCGGCACCGTTCGGAAAACCCGATCGGAAATCTGCCGGTTCTGTATTTCGGCGCGCGCTCCGGCGAGAATGGGCGCTGCGATCAGCCCCGATGTCGGATCGACACGAGACTAGCGCCGTTGGAAAGCTAGCTTGAATTTCTTCAACATAGGCCTAAAGATCTGGCCTGGATCTGCTCGGATATTGACTTATGGAATTTTCAATCTCCTGTTGTACAGTAACCGAAGACTCAGACCTGCAGAGAACTTGACTATGAATTGCCTTTGACCGCGAGGTAGCCGTTCGAATCTGGGGTTATGTTCTTCAGTAAAGTTGTGGGAAATTGAGTTGGGAAGACAGTAAAATTAGTTCGAACACGTTTGGATGTGTCTATGATTTTCTGTGATTTGTTTACTGGACGAAGGTCGGATCTGGGATCTGACTGAAAGTACTGTAGCTCCGGTAGAACATGAATTTGTAAAAATAGGTAGAAGGATGATAAAAATTTAAGAAACATTGTGGTGGTAGGGGACGATGGAAAGAACACCCAGTTAAATTGGGAGGTCTAAACAAAATCAAAAGGGTGGTCGAAGGTAGAGAACTCAGGGCTACTGTCACTGTAGACAGTGACATAACAGATCTGAGATTGAGAGTTGAACAAAATGGTAAAGATATGAAACGGTGGCTTTTGAACCTGGATTTTTTTTTAGAGAATGGTCTAGAAGATAGGAACCAACCCTCAAAATTTCAAATCGAGCTGAGCTCGTGGCTGGCTTCAAGAATTCACGAACTGCACCTCTGTCTAGCAGGACAGAAAACCGAAGACGATCCCGTGGCGGCTCGAAGGCGGCACGAACGGCGGCGGCGGTGGCACAGACGATCACCGGAGGTTGAGAGGAGATGAAGGGAGATAGAAACACTCTAGAAATAGTGGTTGGGATGAAGAAACCAGAGGGAGAGAGGGAGGAGGTCGAAATTCACTCAAGGCATTCAACAAAATTCTGATTTTTCATTGATTTTCTCATGAAAATACATGGTTATATATGACTCCAATCAAATCTAATATGGACCCTTGGATCAAGGGTTGGGGATTGAATGGCTGAGATGAAGTGTGAATAACACACCAAATACAATTTTTTAATCTATCTTGACCATTCCAATTCAAACTTGGATTAATTCCATTCCAACCTCACCTAAATCACACCTAACTAGCCTAATAGAGCCAAAGAAGGGGGCGCCCCCTTCATGGGCCTCCCTTGGGCCAAGTGTGGTCAAATGCCATATTAAAAGCCCACTAACCATGCTAGACTCTTCCACCCTTGGTGGCCCATGAGAGAGAGAAGCCTATTTGGGCCTAAGTGGCTATTAAGGTCCATAATGATGGCCTTAAGACCCAATATGGAATAAGCTCCTAATGGACTCTACTAATGGCAACCTAGCCATGGACTCTACATTACAAATGGCCCATTGGCTTGATATAAGCCTTACAAGGAGCCCAAATGAAAGAAATGACACAATTACAATCTCATACAAGTCATAACATAAAAATACACTACACCCGTGTAAGGAAATCACCTCTGATGCCCCATCAATTCTCCCCGGGTGGGAGGAACTCGACCCCGTCGAGTAGGGGTATGACTGCTCCGGTACTCCGGAGGATCCGTCACCGTGCCAAGTAGCGCGGGTATGCTCCACTCCAAGTGATCGGCACCTGCTCATTCCATATATACTCGATATGCGTGAACTGCTATGGGCTAAAGGTGGACACTCCCGGTGGGGCACTCTCAAAAGGAAAGGAAGCGGCTCGAAGACTTACTAGGAATCACCGCTGAGTCCTTTTAGGTGACTGATCCGGGTATAGATGTAGAATCGACCCCATACTCATCAAGTGAGTCCACTCGCCTCTTACTCATAAGAGACCGACAACGAGCTTGCACAAGACACATGCAGACTCACCAGGCACTAACACACGTATGCAATCCACACAAACAATCGACGCAAAAACTCACCACACAAACAAACCACACAAAGAAAACACACTGACTCATGCACAACTCTAGACTAAGGTGGTAGCATCAAGCCCACTAGGTGGCGGCATCCTGGGCGGCGGGCGAGCCGTCCAACTCTCCCCCCATGGCATAGTACTCATCGGCTAGTGCTTCATCGGCCTCATAATCGACACACTCAAGCTCAGGAGGTAAGATACCTCCAACCCCTAGGGCTAGGGTGGCACAGGCGGGACACTCATTGGCAATGTGGCCATACCCGTGACAGTAGAAACACTACACTCGCGATCGACTACTCTCCCCGATAAGAGGGGCCTTACCCTTATCCTCCCGACGGGTAGGGGGCGTAGGTAACAAAGGTGGAGGTGTAGGCACCGTGGGCAACAGCGGGGGAAGTGTCGGGGCCAGGGGGCGGGCCATGTGTGCCGGGGGACGGGCAACGGGTGCCGGTGGATGGGGTGGAGGTAGATCCCGTGGTGGGGGAGGTCGAGGTCTCGGAGCGAAGTGCTCCTGACGGGCGGGCTCCTGAGGACGAGCCATGGGTCCCCTCGGGTATGAACCTAAGGAGCCACGGGAATCACTACGGGAAGGAGCGGGGCTCCACCGAGGAATAGACTCAAACTCTCCCTCGAATTACTCCATCTCGAGAGCAACTTGATATGCATCCTTCAACTTGTCCACCTTGCGGCGGAGAAGCTCATACCGTAGGTGTGGGCTTAGACCACGCCGAAACCGAGAGACGGTAAGGGAATCCTCCTCCGTGGCATCGCATCGCAAGTAGTACTCATCAAATTCGGCGATGTAATCCGAGACGGACCGGTCTCCTTGGGTGAGACTTTGCCACCTCTCTATAAGACGCTGGCGGTAGGAGGTAGGGAGGTACTTCTTCCTAAGCTTCTCCCTCATATCGGTCCATGTATCGATCGGGGGTTCTTGACGATGAAACAATAGGTTCTCCATGTTTCTCCAATAGGTTTGGGCTTGGCCTAAAAGTTTCATCCTGGCATACTTGACTTTTCGTTGGACCGACATCTCGAACCACTCAAAATATCGGTCCATACCAGCCTCCCAATCAAGGTAGACCTTCGGGTCTAAGGACCCGTCAAAGGTGGGAGGGTCGGCCCGAACGGTCCGAATGGCCCGTTCATCCATATCTTGGTCGTGGGTACGCCGTGTATGGCGATAATCACGACCATGTCCCTGATACTCATTATCGGACTCGTAGTCATGCACCTCGGGGACTTCGTGCCTCCTAACAGCTACCCCTTGAACCCTTGGAGTCGCGGGTTGATGAACCGGCTCCGGTTGACCTTGTGTAGGTGGGGCGGGTGCCTAGACTGGGACAATCGGGTGTGTCTCGGCTGGTCCTTTCTCTAGTGCGGTGACTCTCCCGACCAATCCTTGAACGAACTGGTTCGACCCAGCGGCCCTATCCTCTACAACTTTCATCCTCCCTTCTAGGCGGGTGCCTAGGCCATTCACTCGAGTACTCGCTTCTTCCATCCTATCCACTCGAGTGCTTAACTCATCCATGCGCTCACTCAACCCATCCATTTTTCCCATAAGTGTTCGGAACATAGTGGCCACCTCATGGGAACTATGGACTCGGGATTCCGCCATTGGTGGTGGTGGGGGTGAGTATTGAGTACCTCGACGAGTGGGCATGCAAACACACCGACTAGACGACGCCGACTAAAGCAAACACACACTAATATGATGCACCTAGACGTAACCAAAACTCAGCACGTGGCGGAGTTAATCGATCCGAAGATCACTCGCGCAAGTGTGCGGTCTTCCCGATAGGCGTAGCCTAACGTTCGGACAACACCTTTTGATATACCGAGTAAAGGGATGCAAATTCAAAAAGACACTTTTTGATTGTTTTAAAACAATGATGACCGTAAACACGACTTAGACCGACTAATGACTAGACGTAAATGACACTTTTTTTTTGACACCCTAGATTCAAACTCGCTCTGATACCAAATTGATGCGGGACGAGACACGGACACGACAAGCTCGCGATCGTCCCTTAACGAGGGAAGCGTCGGACGTGCGCGGTTGAGAAACCGGCAAGAGCTAGGGTGGTCGGCTCGCACTTTCGTGCCCGGATCGGGTCACGGGACGGCTTCACTCTCTCTCGCAGCAGCGGTGATATAAAAATATATCGAGCTAGATATCCCTACACATGCTCTCTAGCAGCGGCATAAACAAGCATATATGAAATAAGTGAAATGCCAAGTGTAGGAGCGAAGACGATACCTCCACGTGCTCGGCGTGGGGAAGACGGACCCGGCCGAAGTCGTACTCCCGGAACAA
This sequence comes from Amorphophallus konjac, assembly GCA_022559845.1. Lineage (NCBI taxonomy): Eukaryota > Viridiplantae > Streptophyta > Magnoliopsida > Alismatales > Araceae > Amorphophallus > Amorphophallus konjac. Next base: position 81,010 of record JAHNEJ010002325.1, on the reverse strand, counting down.
TTATACACGGATATTACAGAAATGCAACTCGCTGCCCACTCCACGCAGGGAGGTAAAGGGCTACACAATGGGGTCTGGGAGGACCGAATTCGGGTTGACGGGCGGCTTCTCTCGTTGATTCGGCAACACCCGAACACGTGACGGTGGGGCCCACGTGCTATCCGGAGGGGCCGTGTGGGACCCGGTGGCACCGCTGTAGTGGTGGATGCCTGGAGGGTCGCTCCTTGGGATGGCGGCACGCTGGCTCACCGGTCGGAGGCCCGGCTGCTCCGTTCGGCACCGGTCGGAAAACCCGATCGGAAATCTGCCGGTTCTGTATTTCGGCGCGCGCTCCGGCGAGAATGGGCGCTGCGATCAGCCCCGATGTCGGATCGACACGAGACTAGCGCCGTTGGAAAGCTAGCTTGAAGTTCTTCAACTTAGGCCCAAAGATCTGGCCTGGATCTGCTCGTATCTTGACTTATGGAATTTTCAATCGCATGTTGTATAGTAACCGAAGACTCAGACCTGCAGAGAACTTGACTGTGAATTGCCTTTGACCGCGAGGTAGCCATTCGAATCTGGGGTTGTGTTATTTATCCAAGTTGTGGGAAATTGAGTTGGGAAGACAGTAAAATTAGTTTGGATACGTTTGGATGTGTCTATGATTTTCTGTGATTTGTTTACTGGATGAAGGTCGGATCTGGGATCTGACTAAAAGTACTGTAGCTCCGGTAGAACATGAATTTGTAAAAATAGGTAGAAGGATGATAAAAATTTAAGAAAAATTTTGGTGGTAGGGGACGGTGGAAAGAACACCCAGTTAAATTGGGAGGTCTAAACAAAATCAAAAGGGTGGTCGAAGGTGGAGAACTCAGGGCTACTGTCACTGTAGATAGTGACAGAACAGATCTGAGATTGAGAGTTGAACGAAATGGTAAAGATATGAAACGGTGGCTTTTGAACCTGGATTTTTTTTTGGAGAATGGGCTAGAAGATAGGAACCAACCCTCAAAATTTCAAATCGATCTGAGCTCGTGGCTGGCTTCAGGAATTCACGAACTGCACCTCTATCCAGCAGGACAGAAAACCGAAGACGATCCCGTGGCGGCTCGAAGGCGGCACGAACGGCGGCGGCGGCGGCACAGACGATCACCGGAGGTTGAGAGGAGATGAAGGGAGATAGAAACACTCTAGAAATAGTGGTTGGGATGAAGAAACCAGAGGGAGAGAGGGAGGAGGTCAAAATTCACTCAAGGCATTCAACAAAATTCTGAATTTTCATTGATTTTCTCATGAAAATACATGGTTATATATGACTCCAATCAAATCTAATATGGACCCTTGGATCAAGGGTTGGGAATTGAATGGCTGAGATGAAGTGTGAATAACACACCAAATACAATTTTTTAATCTATCTTGACCATTCCAATTCAAACTTGGACTAATTCCATTCCAACCTCACCTAAATCACACCTAACTAGCCTAATAGAGCCAAAGAAGGGGGCGCCCCCTTCATGGGCCTCCCTTGGGCCAAGTGTGGTCAAATGCCATGTTACAAGCCCACTAACCATGCTAGACTCTTCCACCCTTGGTGGCCCATGAGAGAGAGAAGCCTATTTGGGCCTAAGTGGCTATTAAGGTCCATAATGATGGCCTTAAGACCCAATATGGAATAAGCTCCTAATGGACTCTACTAATGGCAACCTAGCCATGGACTCTACATTACAAATGGCCCATTGGCTTGATATAAGCCTTACAAGGAGCCCAAATGAAAGAAATGACACAATTACAATCTCATACAAGCCATAACACAAAAATACACTCCACCCGTGTAAGGAAATCACCTCTAATGCCCCATCAATTCTCCCCGGGTGGGAGGAACTCGACCCCGTCAAGTAGGGGTATGACTGCTCCGGTACTCCGGCGGATCCGTCACGGTGCCAAGTAGCGCGGGTATGCTCCACTCTAAGTGATCGGCACCTGCTCATTCCATATATACTCGATATGCGCGAACTGCTATGGGCTAAAGGTGGACACTCCGGGTGGGGCACTCTCAAAAGGAAAGGAAGCGGCTCGAAGACTTACTAGGAATCACCGCTGAGTCCTTTTAGGTGACTGATCCGGGTATAGATGTAGAATCGACCCCATACTCATCAAGTGAGTCCACTCGCCTCTTACTCATAAGAGACCGACAACGAGCTTGCACAAGACACATGCAGACTCACCAGGCACTAACACACGTATGCAATCCACACAAACAATCGACGCAAAAACTCACCACACAAACAAACCACACAAAGAAAACACACTGACTCATGCACAACTCTAGACTAAGGTGGTAGCATCAAGCCCACTAGGCGGCGGCATCCTGGGCGGCGGGCGAGCCGTCCAACTCTCCCCCCATGGCATAGTACTCATCGGCTAGTGCTTCGTCGGCCTCATAATCGACACACTCAAGCTCAAGAGGTAAGATACCTCCAACCCCTAGGGCTAGGGTGGCACGGGCGGGGCACTCATTGGCAATGTGGCCATACCCGTGACAGTGGAAACACTGCACTCGCGATCGACTACTCTCCCCGATAAGAGGGGCCTTACCCATATCCTCCCGACGGGTAGGGGGCGTAGGTAACAAAGGTGGAGGTGTAGGCGCCGTGGGCAACAGCGGGGGAAGTGTCGGGGCCAGGGGGCGGGCCATGTGTGCCAGGGGACGGGCAACGGGTGCCGGTGGATGGGGTGGAGGTAGATCCCGTGGTGGGGGAGGTCGAGGTCTCGGAGCAAAGTTCTTCTGACGGGCGGGCTCCTGAGGACGAGCCATGGGTCCCCTCGGGTATGAACCTAAGGAGCCACGGGAATCACTACGGGAAGGAGCGGGGCTCCACCGAGGAATAGACTCAAACTATCCCTCGAATTGCTCCATCTCGAGAGCAACTTGATATGCATCCTCCAACTTGTCCACCTTGCGGCGGAGAAGCTCATACCGTAGGTGTGGGCATAGACCACGTCGAAACCGAGAGACGGTAAGGGAATCCTCCTCCGTGGCATCGCATCGCAAGTAGTACTCATCAAATTTGGCGATGTAATCCGAGACGGACCGGTCTCCTTGGGTGAGACTTTGCCACCTCTCTATAAGACGCTGGCGGTAGGAGGTAGGGAGGTACTTCTTCCTAAGCTTCTCCCTCATATCGGTCCATGTATCGATCGGGGGTTCTTGACGATGAAACAATAGGTTCTCCATGTTTCTCCAATAGGTTTGGGCTTGGCCTAAAAGTTTCATCCTGGCATACTTGACTTTTTGTTGGTCCGACATCTCGAACCACTCAAAATATCGGTCCATACCAGCCTCCCAATCAAGGTAGACCTTCGGGTCTAAGGACCCGTCAAAGGTGGGAGGGTCGGCCCGAACGGTCCGAATGGCCCGTTCATCCATATCTTGGTCGTGGGTACGCCGTGTATGGCGATAATCACGACCATGTCCCCGATGCTCATTATCGGACTCGTAGTCATGCACCTCGGGGACTTCGTGCCTCCTAACAGCTACCCCTTGAACCCTTGGAGTCGCGGGTTGATGAACCGGCTCCGGTTGACCTTGTGTAGGTGGGGCGGGTGCCTGGACTGGGACAATCGGGTGTGTCTCGGCTGGTCCTTTCTCTAGTGCGGTGACTCTCCCGACCAATCCTTGAACGGACTGGTTCGACCCAGCGGCCCTATCCTCTACAACTTTCATCCTCCCTTCTAGGCGGGTGCCTAGGCCATTCACTCGAGTACTCGCTTCTTCCATCCTATCCACTCGAGTGCTTAACTCATCCATGCGCTCACTCAACCCATCCATTTTTCCCATAAGTGTTCGGAACATAGTGGCCACCTCATCGGAACTATGGACTCGGGATTCCGCCATTGGTGGTGGTGGGGGTGAGTATTGAGTACCTCGACGAGTGGGCATGCAAACACACCGACTAGACGACGCCGACTAAAGCAAACACACACTAATATGATGCACCTAGACGTAACCAAAACTCGGCACGTGGCGGAGTTAATCGATCCGAAGATCACTCGCGTAAGTGTGCGGTCTTCCCGATAGGCGTAGCCTAACGTTCGGACAACACCTTTTGATATACCGAGTAAAGGGATGCAAATGCAAAAAGACACTTTTTGATTGTTTTAAAACAATGATGACCCTAAACACGACTTAGACCGACTAATGACTAGACGTAAATGACACTTTTTTTTGACACCCTAGATTCAAACTCGCTCTGATACCAAATTGATGCGGAACGAGACACGGACACGACAAGCTCGCGATCGTCCCTTAACGAGGGAAGCGTCGGACGTGCGCGGTTGAGAAACCGGCAAGAGCTAGGGTGGTCGGCTCGCACTTTCGTGCCCGGATCGGGTCACGGGACGGCTTCACTCTCTCTCGCAGCAGCGGTGATATGAAAATATATCGAGCTAGATATCCCTACACATGCTCTCTAGCAGCGGCATAAACAAGCATATATGAAATAAGCGAAATGCCAAGTGTAGGAGCGAAGACGATACCTCCACGCGCTCGGCGTGGGGAAGACGGACCCGGCCGAAGTCGTACTCCCGGAACAATTATACACGGATATTACAGAAATGCAACTCGCTGCCCACTCCACACAGGGAGGTAAAGGGCTACACAATGGGGTCCGGGAGGACCGAATTCGGGTTGACGGGCGGCTTCTCTCGTTGATTCGGCAACACCCGAACACGTGACGGTGGGGCCCACGTGTTGTCCGGAGGGGCCGTGTGGGACCCGGTGGCACCGCTATAGTGGTGGATGCCCGGAGGGTCGCTCCTTGGGATGGCGGCACGCTGGCTCACCGGCCGGAGGCCCGGCGGCTCCGTTCGGCACCGGTCCGAAAACCCGATCGGAAATCTGTCGGTTCTGTGTTTTGGCGCGCGCTCCGGCGAGAATGGGCGCTGCGATCAGCCCCGATGTCGGATCGACACGAGACTAGCGCCGTTGGAAAGCTAGCTTGAAGTTCTTCAACTTAGGCCCAAAGATCGGGCCTGGATCTGCTCGGATCTTGACTTATGGAATTTTTAATCTCCTATTGTACAGTAACCAAAGACTCAGACCTGCAGAGAACTTGACTGTGAATTACCTTTGACCGCGAGGTAGCCGTTCGAATCTGGGGTTGTGTTCTTCAGCAAAGTTGTGGGAAATTGAGTTGGGAAGACAGTAAAATTAGTTTGGATATTTTTGGATGTGTCTATGATTTTCTGTGATTTGTTTACTGGATGAAGGTCGGATCTGGGATCTGACTGAAAGTACTGTAGCTCCGGTAGAACATGAATTTGTAAAAATAGGTAGAAGGATGATAAAAATTTAAGAAAAATTGTGGTGGTAGGGGACGATGGAAAGAACACCCAGTTAAATTGGGAGGTCTAAACAAAATCAAAAGGGTGGTCGAAGGTAGAGAACTCAGGGCTACTGTCACTGTAGACAGTGACATAACAGATCTGAGATTGAGAGTTGAACAAAATGGTAAAGATATGAAACGGTGGCTTTTGAACCTGGATTTTTTTTTAGAGAATGGTCTAGAAGATAGGAACCAACCCTCAAAATTTCAAATCGAGCTGAGCTCGTGGCTGGCTTCAAGAATTCACGAACTGCACCTCTGTCTAGCAGGACAGAAAACCGAAGACGATCCCGTGGCGGCTCGAAGGCGGCACGAACGGCGGCGGCGGTGGCACAGACGATCACCGGAGGTTGAGAGGAGATGAAGGGAGATAGAAACACTCTAGAAATAGTGGTTGGGATGAAGAAACCAGAGGGAGAGAGGGAGGAGGTCGAAATTCACTCAAGGCATTCAACAAAATTCTGATTTTTCATTGATTTTCTCATGAAAATACATGGTTATATATGACTCCAATCAAATCTAATATGGACCCTTGGATCAAGGGTTGGGGATTGAATGGCTGAGATGAAGTGTGAATAACACACCAAATACAATTTTTTAATCTATCTTGACCATTCCAATTCAAACTTGGATTAATTCCATTCCAACCTCACCTAAATCACACCTAACTAGCCTAATAGAGCCAAAGAAGGGGGCGCCCCCTTCATGGGCCTCCCTTGGGCCAAGTGTGGTCAAATGCCATATTAAAAGCCCACTAACCATGCTAGACTCTTCCACCCTTGGTGGCCCATGAGAGAGAGAAGCCTATTTGGGCCTAAGTGGCTATTAAGGTCCATAATGATGGCCTTAAGACCCAATATGGAATAAGCTCCTAACGGACTCTACTAATGGCAACCTAGCCATGGACTCTACATTACAAATGGCCCATTGGCTTGATATAAGCCTTACAAGGAGCCCAAATGAAAGAAATGACACAATTACAATCTCATACAAGTCATAACATAAAAATACACTACACCCGTGTAAGGAAATCACCTCTGATGCCCCATCAATTCTCCCCGGGTGGGAGGAACTCGACCCCGTCGAGTAGGGGTATGACTGCTCCGGTACTCCGGAGGATCCGTCACCGTGCCAAGTAGCGCGGGTATGCTCCACTCCAAGTGATCGGCACCTGCTCATTCCATATATACTCGATATGCGTGAACTGCTATGGGCTAAAGGTGGACACTCCCGGTGGGGCACTCTCAAAAGGAAAGGAAGCGGCTCGAAGACTTACTAGGAATCACCGCTGAGTCCTTTTAGGTGACTGATCCGGGTATAGATGTAGAATCGACCCCATACTCATCAAGTGAGTCCACTCGCCTCTTACTCATAAGAGACCGACAACGAGCTTGCACAAGACACATGCAGACTCACCAGGCACTAACACACGTATGCAATCCACACAAACAATCGACGCAAAAACTCACCACACAAACAAACCACACAAAGAAAACACACTGACTCATGCACAACTCTAGACTAAGGTGGTAGCATCAAGCCCACTAGGTGGCGGCATCCTGGGCGGCGGGCGAGCCGTCCAACTCTCCCCCCATGGCATAGTACTCATCGGCTAGTGCTTCATCGGCCTCATAATCGACACACTCAAGCTCAGGAGGTAAGATACCTCCAACCCCTAGGGCTAGGGTGGCACAGGCGGGACACTCATTGGCAATGTGGCCATACCCGTGACAGTAGAAACACTACACTCGCGATCGACTACTCTCCCCGATAAGAGGGGCCTTACCCTTATCCTCCCGACGGGTAGGGGGCGTAGGTAACAAAGGTGGAGGTGTAGGCACCGTGGGCAACAGCGGGGGAAGTGTCGGGGCCAGGGGGCGGGCCATGTGTGCCGGGGGACGGGCAACGGGTGCCGGTGGATGGGGTGGAGGTAGATCCCGTGGTGGGGGAGGTCGAGGTCTCGGAGCGAAGTGCTCCTGACGGGCGGGCTCCTGAGGACGAGCCATGGGTCCCCTCGGGTATGAACCTAAGGAGCCACGGGAATCACTACGGGAAGGAGCGGGGCTCCACCGAGGAATAGACTCAAACTCTCCCTCGAATTACTCCATCTCGAGAGCAACTTGATATGCATCCTTCAACTTGTCCACCTTGCGGCGGAGAAGCTCATACCGTAGGTGTGGGCTTAGACCACGCCGAAACCGAGAGACGGTAAGGGAATCCTCCTCCGTGGCATCGCATCGCAAGTAGTACTCATCAAATTCGGCGATGTAATCCGAGACGGACCGGTCTCCTTGGGTGAGACTTTGCCACCTCTCTATAAGACGCTGGCGGTAGGAGGTAGGGAGGTACTTCTTCCTAAGCTTCTCCCTCATATCGGTCCATGTATCGATCGGGGGTTCTTGACGATGAAACAATAGGTTCTCCATGTTTCTCCAATAGGTTTGGGCTTGGCCTAAAAGTTTCATCCTGGCATACTTGACTTTTCGTTGGACCGACATCTCGAACCACTCAAAATATCGGTCCATACCAGCCTCCCAATCAAGGTAGACCTTCGGGTCTAAGGACCCGTCAAAGGTGGGAGGGTCGGCCCGAACGGTCCGAATGGCCCGTTCATCCATATCTTGGTCGTGGGTACGCCGTGTATGGCGATAATCACGACCATGTCCCTGATACTCATTATCGGACTCGTAGTCATGCACCTCGGGGACTTCGTGCCTCCTAACAGCTACCCCTTGAACCCTTGGAGTCGCGGGTTGATGAACCGGCTCCGGTTGACCTTGTGTAGGTGGGGCGGGTGCCTAGACTGGGACAATCGGGTGTGTCTCGGCTGGTCCTTTCTCTAGTGCGGTGACTCTCCCGACCAATCCTTGAACGAACTGGTTCGACCCAGCGGCCCTATCCTCTACAACTTTCATCCTCCCTTCTAGGCGGGTGCCTAGGCCATTCACTCGAGTACTCGCTTCTTCCATCCTATCCACTCGAGTGCTTAACTCATCCATGCGCTCACTCAACCCATCCATTTTTCCCATAAGTGTTCGGAACATAGTGGCCACCTCATCGGAACTATGGACTCGGGATTCCGCCATTGGTGGTGGTGGGGGTGAGTATTGAGTACCTCGACGAGTGGGCATGCAAACACACCGACTAGACGACGCCGACTAAAGCAAACACACACTAATATGATGCACCTAGACGTAACCAAAACTCAGCACGTGGCGGAGTTAATCGATCCGAAGATCACTCGCGCAAGTGTGCGGTCTTCCCGATAGGCGTAGCCTAACGTTCGGACAACACCTTTTGATATACCGAGTAAAGGGATGCAAATTCAAAAAGACACTTTTTGATTGTTTTAAAACAATGATGACCGTAAACACGACTTAGACCGACTAATGACTAGACGTAAATGACACTTTTTTTTTGACACCCTAGATTCAAACTCGCTCTGATACCAAATTGATGCGGGACGAGACACGGACACGACAAGCTCGCGATCGTCCCTTAACGAGGGAAGCGTCGGACGTGCGCGGTTGAGAAACCGGCAAGAGCTAGGGTGGTCGGCTCGCACTTTCGTGCCCGGATCGGGTCACGGGACGGCTTCACTCTCTCTCGCAGCAGCGGTGATATAAAAATATATCGAGCTAGATATCCCTACACATGCTCTCTAGCAGCGGCATAAACAAGCATATATGAAATAAGTGAAATGCCAAGTGTAGGAGCGAAGACGATACCTCCACGTGCTCGGCGTGGGGAAGACGGACCCGGCCGAAGTCGTACTCCCGGAACAATTATACACGGATATTACAGAAATGCAACTCGCTGCCCACTCCACGCAGGGAGGTAAAGGGCTACACAATGGGGTCTGGGAGGACCGAATTCGGGTTGACGGGCGGCTTCTCTCGTTGATTCGGCAACACCCGAACACGTGACGGTGGGGCCCACGTGCTATCCGGAGGGGCCGTGTGGGACCCGGTGGCACCGCTGTAGTGGTGGATGCCTGGAGGGTCGCTCCTTGGGATGGCGGCACGCTGGCTCACCGGTCGGAGGCCCGGCTGCTCCGTTCGGCACCGGTCGGAAAACCCGATCGGAAATCTGCCGGTTCTGTATTTCGGCGCGCGCTCCGGCGAGAATGGGCGCTGCGATCAGCCCCGATGTCGGATCGACACGAGACTAGCGCCGTTGGAAAGCTAGCTTGAAGTTCTTCAACTTAGGCCCAAAGATCTGGCCTGGATCTGCTCGTATCTTGACTTATGGAATTTTCAATCGCATGTTGTATAGTAACCGAAGACTCAGACCTGCAGAGAACTTGACTGTGAATTGCCTTTGACCGCGAGGTAGCCATTCGAATCTGGGGTTGTGTTATTTATCCAAGTTGTGGGAAATTGAGTTGGGAAGACAGTAAAATTAGTTTGGATACGTTTGGATGTGTCTATGATTTTCTGTGATTTGTTTACTGGATGAAGGTCGGATCTGGGATCTGACTAAAAGTACTGTAGCTCCGGTAGAACATGAATTTGTAAAAATAGGTAGAAGGATGATAAAAATTTAAGAAAAATTTTGGTGGTAGGGGACGGTGGAAAGAACACCCAGTTAAATTGGGAGGTCTAAACAAAATCAAAAGGGTGGTCGAAGGTGGAGAACTCAGGGCTACTGTCACTGTAGATAGTGACAGAACAGATCTGAGATTGAGAGTTGAACGAAATGGTAAAGATATGAAACGGTGGCTTTTGAACCTGGATTTTTTTTTGGAGAATGGGCTAGAAGATAGGAACCAACCCTCAAAATTTCAAATCGATCTGAGCTCGTGGCTGGCTTCAGGAATTCACGAACTGCACCTCTATCCAGCAGGACAGAAAACCGAAGACGATCCCGTGGCGGCTCGAAGGCGGCACGAACGGCGGCGGCGGCGGCACAGACGATCACCGGAGGTTGAGAGGAGATGAAGGGAGATAGAAACACTCTAGAAATAGTGGTTGGGATGAAGAAACCAGAGGGAGAGAGGGAGGAGGTCAAAATTCACTCAAGGCATTCAACAAAATTCTGAATTTTCATTGATTTTCTCATGAAAATACATGGTTATATATGACTCCAATCAAATCTAATATGGACCCTTGGATCAAGGGTTGGGAATTGAATGGCTGAGATGAAGTGTGAATAACACACCAAATACAATTTTTTAATCTATCTTGACCATTCCAATTCAAACTTGGACTAATTCCATTCCAACCTCACCTAAATCACACCTAACTAGCCTAATAGAGCCAAAGAAGGGGGCGCCCCCTTCATGGGCCTCCCTTGGGCCAAGTGTGGTCAAATGCCATGTTACAAGCCCACTAACCATGCTAGACTCTTCCACCCTTGGTGGCCCATGAGAGAGAGAAGCCTATTTGGGCCTAAGTGGCTATTAAGGTCCATAATGATGGCCTTAAGACCCAATATGGAATAAGCTCCTAATGGACTCTACTAATGGCAACCTAGCCATGGACTCTACATTACAAATGGCCCATTGGCTTGATATAAGCCTTACAAGGAGCCCAAATGAAAGAAATGACACAATTACAATCTCATACAAGCCATAACACAAAAATACACTCCACCCGTGTAAGGAAATCACCTCTGATGCCCCATCAATTCTCCCCGGGTGGGAGGAACTCGACCCCGTCAAGTAGGGGTATGACTGCTCCGGTACTCCGGCGGATCCGTCACCGTGCCAAGTAGCGCGGGTATGCTCCACTCTAAGTGATCGGCACCTGCTCATTCCATATATACTCGATATGCGCGAACTGCTATGGGCTAAAGGTGGACACTCCGGGTGGGGCACTCTCAAAAGGAAAGGAAGCGGCTCGAAGACTTACTAGGAATCACCGCTGAGTCCTTTTAGGTGACTGATCCGGGTATAGATGTAGAATCGACCCCATACTCATCAAGTGAGTCCACTCGCCTCTTACTCATAAGAGACCGACAACGAGCTTGCACAAGACACATGCAGACTCACCAGGCACTAACACACGTATGCAATCCACACAAACAATCGACGCAAAAACTCACCACACAAACAAACCACACAAAGAAAACACACTGACTCATGCACAACTCTAGACTAAGGTGGTAGCATCAAGCCCACTAGGCGGCGGCATCCTGGGCGGCGGGCGAGCCGTCCAACTCTCCCCCCATGGCATAGTACTCATCGGCTAGTGCTTCGTCGGCCTCATAATCGACACACTCAAGCTCAAGAGGTAAGATACCTCCAACCCCTAGGGCTAGGGTGGCACGGGCGGGGCACTCATTGGCAATGTGGCCATACCCGTGACAGTGGAAACACTGCACTCGCGATCGACTACTCTCCCCGATAAGAGGGGCCTTACCCATATCCTCCCGACGGGTAGGGGGCGTAGGTAACAAAGGTGGAGGTGTAGGCGCCGTGGGCAACAGCGGGGGAAGTGTCGGGGCCAGGGGGCGGGCCATGTGTGCCAGGGGACGGGCAACGGGTGCCGGTGGATGGGGTGGAGGTAGATCCCGTGGTGGGGGAGGTCGAGGTCTCGGAGCAAAGTTCTTCTGACGGGCGGGCTCCTGAGGACGAGCCATGGGTCCCCTCGGGTATGAACCTAAGGAGCCACGGGAATCACTACGGGAAGGAGCGGGGCTCCACCGAGGAATAGACTCAAACTATCCCTCGAATTGCTCCATCTCGAGAGCAACTTGATATGCATCCTCCAACTTGTCCACCTTGCGGCGGAGAAGCTCATACCGTAGGTGTGGGCATAGACCACGTCGAAACCGAGAGACGGTAAGGGAATCCTCCTCCGTGGCATCGCATCGCAAGTAGTACTCATCAAATTTGGCGATGTAATCCGAGACGGACCGGTCTCCTTGGGTGAGACTTTGCCACCTCTCTATAAGACGCTGGCGGTAGGAGGTAGGGAGGTACTTCTTCCTAAGCTTCTCCCTCATATCGGTCCATGTATCGATCGGGGGTTCTTGACGATGAAACAATAGGTTCTCCATGTTTCTCCAATAGGTTTGGGCTTGGCCTAAAAGTTTCATCCTGGCATACTTGACTTTTTGTTGGTCCGACATCTCGAACCACTCAAAATATCGGTCCATACCAGCCTCCCAATCAAGGTAGACCTTCGGGTCTAAGGACCCGTCAAAGGTGGGAGGGTCGGCCCGAACGGTCCGAATGGCCCGTTCATCCATATCTTGGTCGTGGGTACGCCGTGTATGGCGATAATCACGACCATGTCCCCGATGCTCATTATCGGACTCGTAGTCATGCACCTCGGGGACTTCGTGCCTCCTAACAGCTACCCCTTGAACCCTTGGAGTCGCGGGTTGATGAACCGGCTCCGGTTGACCTTGTGTAGGTGGGGCGGGTGCCTGGACTGGGACAATCGGGTGTGTCTCGGCTGGTCCTTTCTCTAGTGCGGTGACTCTCCCGACCAATCCTTGAACGGACTGGTTCGACCCAGCGGCCCTATCCTCTACAACTTTCATCCTCCCTTCTAGGCGGGTGCCTAGGCCATTCACTCGAGTACTCGCTTCTTCCATCCTATCCACTCGAGTGCTTAACTCATCCATGCGCTCACTCAACCCATCCATTTTTCCCATAAGTGTTCGGAACATAGTGGCCACCTCATCGGAACTATGGACTCGGGATTCCGCCATTGGTGGTGGTGGGGGTGAGTATTGAGTACCTCGACGAGTGGGCATGCAAACACACCGACTAGACGACGCCGACTAAAGCAAACACACACTAATATGATGCACCTAGACGTAACCAAAACTCGGCACGTGGCGGAGTTAATCGATCCGAAGATCACTCGCGTAAGTGTGCGGTCTTCCCGATAGGCGTAGCCTAACGTTCGGACAACACCTTTTGATATACCGAGTAAAGGGATGCAAATGCAAAAAGACACTTTTTGATTGTTTTAAAACAATGATGACCCTAAACACGACTTAGACCGACTAATGACTAGACGTAAATGACACTTTTTTTTGACACCCTAGATTCAAACTCGCTCTGATACCAAATTGATGCGGAACGAGACACGGACACGACAAGCTCGCGATCGTCCCTTAACGAGGGAAGCGTCGGACGTGCGCGGTTGAGAAACCGGCAAGAGCTAGGGTGGTCGGCTCGCACTTTCGTGCCCGGATCGGGTCACGGGACGGCTTCACTCTCTCTCGCAGCAGCGGTGATATGAAAATATATCGAGCTAGATATCCCTACACATGCTCTCTAGCAGCGGCATAAACAAGCATATATGAAATAAGCGAAATGCCAAGTGTAGGAGCGAAGACGATACCTCCACGCGCTCGGCGTGGGGAAGACGGACCCGGCCGAAGTCGTACTCCCGGAACAATTATACACGGATATTACAGAAATGCAACTCGCTGCCCACTCCACACAGGGAGGTAAAGGGCTACACAATGGGGTCCGGGAGGACCGAATTCGGGTTGACGGGCGGCTTCTCTCGTTGATTCGGCAACACCCGAACACGTGACGGTGGGGCCCACGTGTTGTCCGGAGGGGCCGTGTGGGACCCGGTGGCACCGCTATAGTGGTGGATGCCCGGAGGGTCGCTCCTTGGGATGGCGGCACGCTGGCTCACCGGCCGGAGGCCCGGCGGCTCCGTTCGGCACCGGTCCGAAAACCCGATCGGAAATCTGTCGGTTCTGTGTTTTGGCGCGCGCTCCGGCGAGAATGGGCGCTGCGATCAGCCCCGATGTCGGATCGACACGAGACTAGCGCCGTTGGAAAGCTAGCTTGAAGTTCTTCAACTTAGGCCCAAAGATCGGGCCTGGATCTGCTCGGATCTTGACTTATGGAATTTTTAATCTCCTATTGTACAGTAACCAAAGACTCAGACCTGCAGAGAACTTGACTGTGAATTACCTTTGACCGCGAGGTAGCCGTTCGAATCTGGGGTTGTGTTCTTCAGCAAAGTTGTGGGAAATTGAGTTGGGAAGACAGTAAAATTAGTTTGGATATGTTTGGATGTGTCTATGATTTTCTGTGATTTGTTTACTGGATGAAGGTCGGATCTGGGATCTGACTGAAAGTACTGTAGCTCCGGTAGAACATGAATTTGTAAAAATAGGTAGAAGGATGATAAAAATTTAAGAAAAATTGTGGTGGTAGGGGACGATGGAAAGAACACCCAGTTAAATTGGGAGGTCTAAACAAAATCAAAAGGGTGGTCGAAGGTGGAGAACTCAGGGCTACTGTCACTGTAGATAGTGACAGAACAGATCTGAGATTGAGAGTTGAACGAAATGGTAAAGATATGAAACGGTGGCTTTTGAACCTGGATTTTTTTTTGAAGAATGGTCTAGAAGATAGGAACCAACCCTCAAAATTTCAAATCGATCGGAGCTCGTGGCTGGCTTCAGGAATTCACGAACTGCACCTCTGTCCAGCAGGACAGAAAACCGAAGACGATCCCGTGGCGGCTCGAAGGCGGCACGAACGGCGGCGGCGGCGGCACAGACGATCACCAGAGGTTGAGAGGAGATGATGGGAGATAGAAACACTCTAGAAATGGAGGTTGGGATGAAGAAACCATTGGGAGAGAGGGAGGAGGTTGAAATTCACTCAAGGCATTCAACAAAATTCTGATTTTTCATTGATTTTCTCATGAAAATACATGGTTATATATGACTCCAATCAAATCTAATATGGACCCTTGGATCAAAGGTTGGGGATTGAATGGCTGAGATGAAGTGTGAATAACACACCAAATACAATTTTTTAATCTATCTTGACCATTCCAATTCAAACTTGGACTAATTCCATTCCAACCTCACCTAAATCACACCTAACTAGCCTAATAGAGCCAAAGAAGGGGGCGCCCCCTTCATGGGCCTCCCTTGGGCCAAGTGTGGTCAAATGCCATGTTACAAGCCCACTAACCATGCTAGACTCTTCCACCCTTGGTGGCCCATGAGAGAGAGAAGCCTATTTGGGCCTAAGTGGTTATTAAGGTCCATAATGATGGCCTTAAGACCCAATATGGAATAAGCTCCTAATGGACTCTACTAATGGCAACCTAGCCATGGACTCTACATTACAAATGGCCCATTGGCTTGATATAAGCCTTACAAGGAGCCCAAATGAAAGAAATGACACAATTACAATCTCATACAAGCCATAACACAAAAATACACTCCACCCGTGTATGGAAATCACCTCTGATGCCCCATCACCCTTCTTGCACCGATCTCCCTCTCCGCCTCCGGCCGCCCAACGGGAGCTTCCTCACCTGCGCGCCAGCCTCCTCAACTCCTAGCCACCCCACAGTAGTCCCGCCCCCACCCTTGCACCCTCCGGTGACCACCCTACGTCGCCCCTGCGGAGACCCCCCCGGCCCCTGCACCACCTCCGGTGGCGTGCTCAGGATCCTCCTTGCTGGTCACGCCGTCCGCAGGCCCACCTGGCCCCTGCTGCGCACCCTCCTGCCGCGCACCTGTGCCCCGCAGGTCACCGCCCACGTGGTCACCCCGAGCGCGCCCGGGCCCGCGCCCAGGCACTCGTCGACCACGCAGCAAGCCGACCGCACCCGGCTGCGGGCCGCACCCCATTCGCCCACGTGAAGCTACCTTTATGCTTTGCATGTGAAGCCCATGTTGCATTTAAGCCTTTGAGAAGCCCGTCGTGTCTGTTCGTGCATGAGAAGGCCACCCTCATTTGAATGTTGAAGCCGCCTTGTGGAGCCACAGCCGAAGCCCACATCGCCTTGGATGCTTAGACCGCGTGAGAAACGCAGTCAAGTTTGAAAAAAAATGTGTGGAAAAAAAGGTTTGAAAAAAAAGGGGTAGGTGAAGCGTTGGAAAAAGGGGGGTTTTGAAAAGTCATAAAGAGAGAGTTGAAAAAAAATTGAAAAAAAAGGAGGTTGAAAGGTGAAAAAAAGAGTGTTAAATATATATATATATATAATATATATAATATATATATTTGAGGTACATATAATCTTATATATATCTATATATATATTCTTGGATTAATTTATTGATCGTGACACCCTAGTCTGCAACAACGGCTTGACCGGCGCCAGATAGTCGACAGAAGGTCCGTAAACTACGGAACGTACGTGCCATTGAGTCTCCCTGCGTGGAAAAAAATTGGATTGAGTTGTTCCCCTGCGAGGGAAATTTTTAAAATTGAGTGATTTTGTAATAAATCAAATCCTCCCTACGCGGAGTGAATTCATTGTAACCGTAAAGCTTCGTCGACGCCGTGCGGGCACGCAAGTCCCCGCTCGCCTTCGTCTCTGGGCGGAGTTAGACTTTTCAGTCTAACCAGATCCGTGCTCCAATCACTTGCTCATTTAGTATCTTTTCGATTGCCGCACGATGAAGTAAGAGAGAGCCCTGTCCATACAACCAGTCTTCTGAGTGCATTGCTGTGGACGGAAAGAGAGAGCTTGTATGCACCTATCCTTAAAGTCCTAGACTGTCACATTATGGCACCCTAATTATCACGAGGTAGTACCACAATTACTTCGCCTACGGGCGAGCAACTTTCCCTGACCGAGCCCTTCAAATTGACCCTTTGCATATCAGCTGGGTCCACACCTTGCTAATTTTCGGTCCCGGGATTACATCATCTAGGTCTGAGCTCGTGCATGCCACATCGGTCTAGGAATTCATCAGGCCGTCTAGAGCGCATTTCAACTCTACAAACACCCATGGATCATGAGAGATATATGGCTGATCCTAACCTCATCGACCAGTTTGAGGCAATGGATGCAGGATTTGATGACACGCATGTCGAGTACATGCAGGTTGGAGATATTGCCGAGAGTTCTAGCCAGAAAAGATTGGGTGTAGTTAACTGTATCTCAACACCCCAGGAGGACGATTGGCGTCGAACATCTATCTTCCAAACCTACATCATGGTGAACTCTCATCCCTTCAAGGTGATCCTTGACAACGGGAGCTGTATCAATGCAGTCTCTTCCGACTTTGTCTCCCGTTTAGGTCTACCTATGCACCCTCATCCAAGGCCATACAATGTGGCTTGGGTCGATGACACTTCTATCCCAGTCACCACCACACGTGTCATTCCCATCCAATTCCAGTTCTACCAAGGACAAATCTTATGTGACGTAATGCCTATGAAGGCCGGGAGCATCATCTTAGGACGACCATGGATCTATGATGTAGACCTCGCTATATTTGGTCGGTCCCATTAGTGTTCCTTCTCCCACAATGGGAGGACGATTCAGTTATACCCGACACCCCCAAAGGTGACCTCGGGTAAGAGTTCCCCCTTTACCCCCACTGGAACTCCCAAAATTCAGGAGAATCTCCAAACTCCCACTGAAGGGAAACCTCCCCTTCCCTCATCTCCTGCATCTATCACACCCATTTCTAAGGCCCCTAAGGTTGGTCATGACCTAGTTAGGCACCTTGACTCCATAAATGTCGGTGAGCTAAACAGAGAGGTTGCTAAGGCTGTTGACATCACCATCACACCCAAGGAGTCTCGAGTCTCAGTCCCAACTGAAGTCCCAGCAATACTGCAGGACTTCCAAGGCATCGTCCCCGAGGACTTGCCTTCTTGACTCCCTCCCATGCGTGATGTACAACACGCTATTGAGCTTGCCCCTGGGTCCACCCTACCCAACCTTCCCCTCGAGTCTAGAATGTCCAAGTCAGCCGAAGAGTTTGCACAGCACGTCAGTAGTCTGCATGAGTCAGCTGATTCGCATAGGCGTCACCATAAATTTCAAGAATGTGACTTGATTATGGTACGGGTCCGGCCCGAACGACTCCCCTCGGGAGCCGTTAAAAAGTTGCAAGTCCGTAGTGATGGTCCCTTCCCAATTCTGTGGAAGATTAGCTCCAATACGTATGTTGTGGACTTACCTCCCAAATATGGGATTAGCTCGACCTTTAATGTGACAGACCTAGTGGCTTACAAGGAACCCACAATGATTCCTAGTGACCCTTTCGAGCCTTCTCCTCCCATTGAGAGGGAGCCCACCCCTATGCGTCCTACAGTCTCGAGAGCACCGCGCGAGCAAATTGAGAGGATACTAGATGAGCATGTGACAACTACACGGAGCAGGGTGTACCAGCGCTACCTTGTCCGCTGGCGGGACCGTCCACCTTCCGATGACTCCTGGATCAACCGGGAAGATCTCTAGCGCCTCGATCTAGATCTGCTGGAGCACTATCAGAGCAGTGTCCCCCCTTACTCGACGGAGTTGAGTTCTATCCGCCCCGGGAGGGTTGGTGGGGACACCGGGCCCACTACCGGACGTCGCACCGCCGCACCGAGCTTGTGGCTCGGAGATTCGACTTCCTGAAGACTCGGCGTCACGTATTTATGTATTGCGTATGTATTATGTGTAAAATACATGTATTACTACATGTATATTTCTTCTTGTCTTATTAGGCTGGTTATAATCAAATGTTGTTATATTTTATTTTTATTAAACCCACAAGTCAAAAGGTGGGTTGGTGAGTCTTGTTTTATTAGGCTAAGGGCATATATATGCTATTAGGAAAAAGTTAGGTGTGTAAGTGTTATAGCCTCTCCTATATAAAGAGGGTTAAGGGTGTATGCTTTCGTATGATGAAATGATCCAGATTTGCAACCTACGTGAGAGCTTCCTCTCTTGCTATTTTTCCCTTCCCTCCTTTCTCATTTTGTGAGATTTAAGTGTGTCACCCAGTGTGAGACTGTCCGGCGTGAGGCTGAGCTGCGCGAGGTAGCAAGTTATCCAGTCCTGTTCGTGATATCGGAGTTGTCGTCGATCCTTCCTCCGACGCCGTCCGCGTCACCAATAGAGTTAAAACAGAGGTAAGCAGCAAACAAGAAACGATCTAGATGCCGAGTGTGGGGTTGGTTTAAGCTTTTAACATCTCCCCGAGACTTTATTCTCCCAACTGGCAACTTGG
Organism: Amorphophallus konjac; assembly: GCA_022559845.1. NCBI lineage: Eukaryota > Viridiplantae > Streptophyta > Magnoliopsida > Alismatales > Araceae > Amorphophallus > Amorphophallus konjac. The sequence continues at coordinate 61,739 of JAHNEJ010002325.1, read as the reverse complement.
CTCAAGTGGAAAGCTCCAACAATTGGTTGGCTAGAAGCCGATTTTGAATTTGAAAAATGCTTAGTGCACACCATGGGCCAACACCCAGGGTGTGCACCAAGTAAACTAAATTGTTATTTTAATTTTTTTTGTGATGTGAGACTCACGTCCTCCTAACTTGTTGTACAAAGCACATCATTATCTGACGGTTTAAAAAAATTAAAAGCTAAAAATCAGATTCAATGAATAGTGTTGGACCCAATTTTTCTTGAATCGGCTCTTTTTATTTTAGATTTTTTGAGCCGTCGGATGGAGGTATACCTTGTACGATAAATTTGGGATATGTGGGTCTCATATCATAAAAAATAAAAAAAATTAGTTAGCTTGGTGCATGCACTGAGTGTGTAATTAGTTAGGGTGTGCGCTAAGCATAACTCAATTTGAATTTCGATGGTGTGAGAAGCTTAAAGGGGCAAAGGCAGGCGGGAGCCCACTGGTAGCGTTTAGTGGGCTGAGTCCTTGGACGGCCCATTGGTAACGATGGGCCTCTTCGAAAGCCCAAGGCCGAAATTCAGCTCAACCAAATCACCGCAACCACTCTGATTCTTCTGGTGAAAGTGAAGAGGCGTACATGCTGTCATAGGATTCGAAGAACATCTTACCAATCAGATTAAATGGCAATAAAGTCTTACCCTCATTGCCAACAAGTCAATCAGTTGCATTATACCTTCCTTCCTCAAAAGAGGCTTCTAGTTTAATACTCATCTACCCCACTGCGATATGGAAACTTATTCTGCAGAGTTTGTGAAGAGCTTATGTCGACATAAATCTGAATATTTTTTTTTTGAGGCGGGGGAATGTTGAGACTTTGTTATCATCAAAAATCATTGAACTCTGGATATAAAATGACCGTCTAAAAAAACACAAAGTGATTGCAATAACGCGGAAAAAAATCACCGTTTAAGTGAGAAAAATTCGATTGAAGCCCAATTTTAAACTCTCGTGAAGAAAATCAACCCACTCTCTCCTGCCCTCTTTGAAATCGGGTTAGGATGACGTATTTACATCCCCGAGTGTGAATATGTAACCCAACCTCGAGTAAGTTCACGTGAGTGTGAGAGACGATTGAGATCCACATTTCTCACTCTTAGATTAAATTACTCTATTCTAATATCAAACATAGCCTCAAAGAAAAAGGAAACCTTACCCACGTAATTCATGTTATTCTATCGGATGAATTGTTGGCGCGAATACATCACCCTGTCCTGGATAAATCCACTCATAGCGAGAGAGATGATTGGGATCCACATTTATCGGTTTGGGTCCTTTTAAAAATGGAATAAGAGTGAAGTAAAAAATCTTTAAGTCGAAGAATAAGTAAAAATATAATTTAATAAGGTGGGTATTTTTTTTCATCTTTAATTTAAATTTTTATGAAATAATTTATTCTAAATAAAAGATAAAATGAGTTATTCTATCTTAATTCAGATATATTTTAAAATAAAATATAAAAAATAATAATAACTTACTTAGATTTAAATTAATTTAATTTTTCATATTTCGTTATTAAAAGAGGGCCTTCTAGATTGGGTTACCATGTTGTAATATCAAATTTGGCCACCTCAAAGAAAAAGGGAACCTTACCCACGTAATTTATGTCGTTGTATCAGATGAATTGTGTAGTGTTAAAGGTGAGGCACGTGTTTCCACAGCCGAGGCCGGCAGCTTTGCGTTTTTTAAAAAAGGTGGTGGTCGGTGCCACTGGGTGCTCCTTACGAGGGATATCATATCAGCGCGAGGCCAGAGAGAGGATTAAACAAACACGCCCCAGCAAAAAGATTGATGGAACGCCGGCGCACCTTATTTTAATGGGAAACAAAACACGATTGGTGCAACAAAAGGAGCACTTCCATCACAGAAACCTTCTCCCCCGGAAAGTTTCTGGGTTAGCCCTGTCATGTAAAGTTAATATGTGATTATCAGGGTTATCAGAATCGAATCGGATCGATCGGTCAGATCGATTCGACCGTGAATCAATTCAAGAATCGATCCGATCGAGTCAAATGATAAAAATTTGTCTGAACTATCTGAACCGCAATTCGATCGTTGAATCGATTCGGACCGATTCGACCTTATTCTCCAGGCAAAAAAAATAAAAAATAAAAAATGGTTCGATATCTATCTCGCACGGCATAAATAAATGAATAAATTATTTACTTATATTTGATCAAACCATTTAATTCAACACACAACTCAAGTCTACATCTTATGTCCCTTGAGTCCTAATCCAAAGGTGAGCTCTCCAACATATAAAGTCAAGTAAGTCTTTCTAACTTCCAATATGTGATTAAACATAAAGACTATATTTCTAACATATAAATGAAGATATTTGAATCAACATAAAGACTATATTTCCAACAAATAGTTACAAGTTATTCTCTATATATACGTATGCTTATTTATTTTGATCATTATATCTTATTTGAGTTATTTATTATTGTATTAGATTATAGAATCGGATCGGATCATATATCAATATTATAATGACATCACAGTTCAAATCGATTCGAACCAACGGTCAAATCGGTTCGAACCGAATCAGCTCATTGTCCGATTCAGACACCAATCCGATTCAGATAACATTAGTGATTATCTATAAACATTCTAAATCAATATTTAAATTATTTATGTAAAATACATATATGTATATTATATAAAATATCATGAACAGATTACGAAGCAAATGATGTAATATCTATATACGCTTAGAAAATGATCTGGGTATTATCAGTATCGAATATCGGATCAGACGTAATCCTACGATGCGGACACAAAATAGTTGAAGCACATTCGAATAATATCTAAATATATTGATATATCCATTTTGGTTCAATATTTGCTAGACATTAAAAACTAGGAATTTTCATATTTAACTAAAAGAACATGGTTACTTAACAATTGGATGCCTAACCATGTCCTAGGCTTTGTTTAGAGACAAGTGGCCTCCACTTTTTTTACTAAAATTCGTCTGTCGTATCGATGCACAGGGTGTAGGTGATTCTTTATCATTTAAAATTGTCGGAAACAGCTCTGAGATTATTTCGAGAGATCAAGAGAATTCGACACTTTTGTGTTTGATTCTCTCTCTTCTTAAAAATTTTCTCTTCACGCAAGTCAAGAACCGTTGTGATCATTTGATGGAGATTAAAAATTATCGAGAGATTCTGAATCGAAAGTCACGTCCGAGCGCATTCTCAAACGTGTCCTTAACATAGAATGACATAGAATGATGTTTTTAACATTGTTAGGTTATGTTAGAAAAATACATTAAGAAGAGTTATTATATATCCATTTTATCAAAATTCTAACCTCCTTTCTAGAGGTCGAGTGATGGTTAAAGAATTAGACCCCAATAAATGGTTTGAGAAGTGGCCTTCGTTTTCTAATAGCATTGCTTGTGCTCTTAACGGGGACATGTTTGTTCCAGCTGAAACAGCGTTCATCACCCCAAGTTGCTGTATTTTTAAGGTCTCCACTTGGCCGACAAGTGGATAACATCAAATTAACGTTGTTGAGGACAACTTGACCCTATTGAATCGAGAACAATATGAGCTGTCAACATGGTCGATCGGGTACGTACCGCGTCGTAATTAATTATCAATATATATTTGGTAGGTTACAATTTGGATCAAATAAAAAATTCATGTACCTCATATTTATTCATCTCCATGCATATATGTATCACAAATTAAGAAAATAGCTTAATTAATTAGCACGATTTCTACCTACTTGTACGTGTTTCGTTGTCTATTATTAGCCATCATTAAGTGTATGAACATCCGGTCGGATCGAATTGTTTTGCTTGATAAGTTATTGATTTTGGGAGCATCGGATTCGAGTGACCTGGAGTGGAGGGGCATACCAAATATTCAAACACACACACACACACACACACATATATATATATATATATATATATATATACTTGTAAGCTAGCACTAATATATTGCACAACTTGGAAGCCTTGTATTGGCAAGGTATATTATACTATTAATGTTCTAATCGAACTATGGACACAATTTTTTGATATAGATAGTTTATCAGCTTTCGAAAATGACATTGTTCTCCATGCTGAAGTCGATATCAGACCGGGATATATTCATATCCGAAGAATTATATCCTACCTCATCTTGTAATATTTAAGTTATGGCATATAAATAATCATACCAAATCTACCATTCTGACAAAGTTTAATGTCTGAGGTCACGACTTCGATGATTTTTAATTACCGACAAGCTTCTAGCTAGCTGCCACAAGGATACTTAAAACTTCCCTTTCACGTAGAAGGTCATAATCAAATTAAGGGATTTCTTGATACCAAAGTATCTCTCTTCATAGTACGATTGCTTCCTGATCATAAGTTCGAGTCCGAGAAAGTTAACATTTGAGATATGATAAATTCTTAGGCTATTTGTAAATAAATCACGGTTAAATTTGAAATGGTAAAAAATTTATGCCTAAAAATATATTAGCAGAGATATCCTTCCTTTTGTCTAAATAGTGTAAAAATGTCATCGCCGTAACCTTCTATTATCAGTCGTGAATCTAACTCTGGTTAACTTTAAGTCGACGTGAGAAAAGATGATAATACCCGTGATTAAAAAAAAGATTCATCGCTCTCCCAACTCTATCTTCTTCTCACTCCTAACTCAAGAAAACTCTGATCAACTAGAGAAGAGGAGGGCGTACCAAATGGGAGGCCGCTGGGTTGAGGGGTCGTTCAAGGGGGGCGATGCGTACAGGAGGGGGATGATTGAGGTGGCCACGGGGAGGAGAGGGCCAATCGGAGGGGGGCTACGTACAAGAGGTGAACTCCGACGGGAGAGGGGTAAGAGGGAGGGGAGGTCGAGAGGGGGGTTGCAGGGAGGGGAGGTCACAGGGCAGGGGGGTTCGAGTAGGAGGGGGGTTACGGGAGGGCTGGGGGGAAGGGGGGTCCAGGTGGGGGGTAGCAAGGAGGGGGGGGCGTGGTTTCGACGGCGAGGGGTGTTGTAGTGGGGGAAGGGGGTTACAAGGTGTGTGGAAACATGAAGGCCACCACCTTGCCTTCTCTCTATCTCTGTAATTTTATCCGTACTGCTCTTCTTCCTAGAAGCTCTCATCAATAGTTGCAGCTGGAGGAGGAGGCGGCCTCGAGATGGTGGGGGCGGTGGCCATGATGGAGAAAGAATCAGTGATCCACCAGACGTCCCTGGCTAATCCCGAGTGCCAGATGCGAACTATCGCCAGGGTCGCCACTGTCGGCTCATGGGAGACTAGCTCCCCCATTAGCCACTGATGCCGATGTAGGTGGCCCCCCGATGCCACCCTGCCGTTTGCTGTTGTTGATCTTGGCACCATCCCTGATCCCATGCTCTCACTGCAGTGGCATGGCGGCTGCAGAGAAATGGTTGTTCACGATCCTTGTCGCGACCACCGCCTCCCTCTTACTTCTTGTGCTATCCGTCGTCAGCTCCCCTTCCGGCACAACTACCATGCAGGGTCCCGACGCGATGTTCGTATACTACATCTTCAGTGATTGGGGTGCCTGCGACCTAATCTTGCTCCTGTTGCTCGCGGTGTACCATCCTAAGAACTGGTACCTGTTGCACTTCTCTATCTCTCTCCCTCCCTCTCTCTATCTCTCTCTCTCTCTCCCCTTTGTGCAACTTATCCCCACTGGGTGGGTTGTCGGCATCGGTGGGGAAAGTCCTTTCCGATGCCTCCCTCTTTCTCTTTCTCTAGGTCTCTCTCATCTCTCTTTTGATATGGGTGAGAAATTTAAGATTTTAGAGAGTTATTTTAGTCATTCAATTACAAAATAAAGGTAATGTTCAAATCTTTATAGATTATTTATCTTTCTATCGACAAAAGTTAACTGCAATGACATTTTTGAACTATTTATAGCCAAAAGGAAGGATATCTCTACTAATGCATATCTAGACATAGTTTTTTTGCCATTTTAATTTTAACAATAATTTATTTGTAAAAAAACACTAAATTCTTTCATGGAACACTTCTTGACATCTAACCACTAAGGGCGGCTTTGATAACTGAATAAGGTTGGGTAGAGTGAGTTATTCATCTTATTCGACTTTGGTAGCACCGTTTAGGCAGAGTGGGTGGGGTTGAATAGGGGAAATCCAAATTAAGGGCGGATAACTCATTTGACCAAAATGACCAAATAAACCATTTGGGGTCAATTAGGGTAAGATTTTGTAGATTTATTATTTATGATATTTTAAAATTATTTTATTTTATTTAATTTTTCTTATTTTAAATATAATAAGAATTATTTATCAAACTCGGTTAGATTTATCCTTGAATCACCTCTTCATAGATAATTAAACCTAACGATCAAACTTATATGAAGTTAAAAGTTAAAAAAAATGAGGTGACGTGAAACTGAAAGAAAGAGGAGGAAGGAAAGGGCAGCGCGACAAAGAAGGTTGGGGTGGCGGGGAAGCTCCGTCCTCCCCATCGCTTATAAAGGGAGGGCTGCGTCCCCGGAATCCCATCTCTCTGCCGAAGGAGCCGATCCCGGGGCCGCCTCCAGTCTTCCCCCCCCCTCTCTCTCTCTCTTTTCTCTTTCTCTCTCTCCCCTCTCCCTCTCCCTGTGAGTCGAAGTCCTTCTTTTGCTTACGTTTTCTGTTCTTGAATAGGCTGCGGTTTTCCTTGTAAACATATATAGGACTCGAACCACATCACGTTTTTTTTCGCAGTTCCTGTACTCAACAAATCTAGAAGTTGCTTCCTTCTATCCCCACTTTGGTATAAGTTTCCTGGATCGGCTGAACAAGTTTTTGCTGCCTTCCTTTTCGTAAACAAGGCTGCTACCGATCGTGTTCTTGATCTCCGAACTGTTGCCGCTTCTATGGAGGCCTACGGCAGCGTCCTGGTAGACCAGGGTCTGTATACGAAGAGGAACAACTCTCCTGTTCCTGTTTTTAGCAGCAGCTGCAACAACGACAATAGTGTTTTCCTGCACAGATCGGCGATCCAGCAGCTCCTCAGCTGCCATGGCGCCGTGTTGCCCGGGACACGTCCCCCGCTGTACGCGGCCAGCCCACTGCCTGCTGCTCCGACCTACTGGTCATCCCTGCCTCCTCCACGCCTCCTCCAACAGCCTAGCTGCCCCCCGCTGCTCCCTCTCCCATTGTCGAGGTCCTTCTCCCTCCCTTCTCCGAGCCCCCCGGTCTCCGCCAGGAGGGCGACCGGCATCGCCGCCGCCCGCTCGGCCAACAAGGACCAGAGGAAGCCGAGGTCCCCCCCCGTGAAGGGCCCTCAGCCTGGCGGCGCACGGCCTCACAAGGAGCCACCTGCTGTGCCCAGATCTGCCGCTGCCACCACATCTCCCCTCAAGGACGTCGGAGCAGCGAAGGGTGGGTGCGATTTCCCAAGCGACGTCTACGCGCTGTCGCCCCCGCCGAGCAGCCTCCCGATGCCCAAGTTTTCTAATTTAAGGGCCAGGACCCCGTCCACTTCCCCTCAGTCGTCCTCGTGCGATGGGGAAGCCCTGGGAGGTGCCGCCGGCGGAGTCGACGTCGGGGCCAGCGATGACCTCCGCCAGCTCCTCCGTCTCTAGTCGCCGCTGGTGGCTGGTGCAAGCGGCTAGCATGATGATGGGATGCCTCTGTGCCCCTCAACCAGTTCTTGTTACGGGGTGGCCGGTTAATTATTAATGTCCTTGCTTCCGTTGCGTTGGATGGTGTTTGCAGTGGCGTTTTAGTGTTATAAATAAATGAAAAGGTGCGCAGACAGGGAGGAGCAAAGAGGCTGGCAGTAATATTCTTTGTCCCTGTCTAGTCCTCTTCTTTCTTCTCTTGAGTTCCAGCCTTCTGCTTGCAAGGGTGTAGGTTTTTCAGAGCACCCCCTCTTGGGTCTTTTTATTTCCCTTAAGAAGAGGAAGAAGGTTGGAGAAGAATAAAGGAGAGGAACAAAAGAAGGATAGTTTGCTGCGATATGTAATGGATTGTACTACTGGAATCATGATATATGATGCTGTGTGTGTGTGTGTGTGTGTGTGTGTGTGTGTGTGTGTGTGTCTGCAGTAGTATATGTATTTTTCCAGATCTTATCAGCAATAAGAGCAGATCAAAGCTGATTTCAGAGTGCTGTTTGGCCTTCTTAACTCAATTATAGAGTTTGATCTGAAATTCTCTTCCCCCCACCCCCCCAACCCCACCCAAAGTTTGCTTTCTCTTTCTCCTTTGTTACATGAAAGTGGAAGAACTGATCACCATCCCCAAACATGGGTACTTTGGATTCTCCACAGAGCAACGTTTGTAACCTCTTCTTGTGCCTTTATGAATGCAGTTGTCAGGGAGGGAGAGATGGGGTAAGCATGAAAAGGAGGGCAATGGACGTGGACTCGTTCACATGGAATTGGGAGGGGGGGGGGGGAATAAAGAAGAAACATGTTGCCCAAATGAGACCAAACCAGGTGGGGTTTTGGGCGGTTTGGAAGGTATCGCTTGTCCGGGTGATCATGAAAGGTCATGTGGGGTGGAACTTTCTTATTTGGAAATCATACTTGACTTCCACATTCAACACATGAAAATTGTTGAATAAGAGTGCACCTAACATCCCATATATAGTCAATACCTCTTTGTAATTCCACTTCAGTTTCTCAAATCTAGAAATTTCTAAGTTAAGATATATTTGAAGAAAATTTTAGTTGGAAGTCATTTGTATCTCTTATTTTAACACGAAAATTATTAATGCTAGATAAGAGTGGATTATCCAACTGACACTAGAGCATCGTATAATTAGAAACCCCTCCTTAGCAATTTCATTTTTTTCCCCTCCAAACTAAGAAGTTTTAATTAGTTTGGAACACGCAATTGATTAGGCCGCCTTCACCGCCGGATCATGCCAATTCGCCCACAGTCTTTAAAATGGGAAAGGGACTCACTCTAATAATTCGATCTGTGGGGGTCATACTCATTCGCTCCATCATTCCCCATCAATTCAAACAAGAATAATATACACCAAGTAATATTAGTGCAGGATAAGTTTTATACACTTGAAAACTAAGCAACTAAAATTAAAAATTTACACATGTAGGAAAATTTCCAAATGAAAAATTCAGATTCTACAAAATCATCACATCGTAAGTCATGTATACAGGGAAGCACAGTGTGTAAACATGCATGGATATGTCCTGAAGTGAATGTACACATGAGCATCTAATATCACTTTAATCTTCATTTTTTTTTCAATCATTAAGTTTCAAAACATACTTTTGACATGACATGTAACATCGTAGAAGAGTGTGAGTGGAAGATAGACAAAACAATCTCTTCAATTAAGATCTGAGAATAGATCACTATTTGCCCAACTTGCGCCAGAGGTCCTAGCTAGTATTCTTGGACCCACAAATTATGGTTTGGTCGCCCATCTAACATTCCACATCCATCCCTTGAGTCGGGGAGGGGAGTAGGGAGGAGAGATTAGAAAGGGGGAAGGGTTCAGAGTTGGGTGAGGGGGAGTGAAAGAATCCATTTCATATCACAAGGGACGTTCGAATGTCATCCCGCAACGTCTCTTGGAAGTGCTCACGAATCGGTCGAAAATAGGATGGAGAATTTGACAGTGCGAGTACACATTAATTTTGTAAAGTTGTTTTTTATGTAACTCTTAATTTGTCTTCCAAATAAAAAATTGTAATGGCATGGATGGGGTAGGTTCCAACCAGAAGCGCTTCTAGTGTCCTTTTAAGAGTGTTTGGAAAGGTTTCTTATTTGGATGCCACTTTGATTTCCATTTTTATAATATGAAAGATGTTGATGCAATAGTCATAGTTGATTTTCTGATAGTTACATACTTAGGACAACCTCACTTTTATTATTCATCTACGAAGCATTAATTGGACTTTTGGTTGGCTGCCAAAAGCGGGGGCGAGGGTGAACACGGCTTAGATTTAATTTGGTTAGACGAATTTTTTTTTCAAATTAAATTTAGGGTTTAACTTAAATCAAATCAGATCAAATTATTTTAAAACTAAATTAAAATAATTTAATTTTGTTTGGTTTAATTCGATTTGAATCATCTTACTATTTCCTTTTAGAAATTATATCGTACTTAAAAGGGAGGTCAAAAAGATAGGGTAAAAAAATTTCACCAAATAAAATAAATATTAAAAAAATAACATCAAAAGTTACAACTTGAAAGCGTAAATTTCATGATATTTTGACATAAAAAATTAAGCACTTTAGTTACATAGTATGATTTTAAACTTACTTCATAATATTACATTAAGAAATCTCATCAATATGGCAGGAGTTGAGTATTTAGAATTAGGATTAATAGTAATATATATACTTTTATCAATTTGATAAAAATATCCTTAAATTGGATTGAACTTTTAAAATTAAGATTAATGATTATATATATACTTATATTAACTCGACAAAAATATTCTTAATATCATATTATTTGATTCAATTTCTCAAAAATTAAAATTAAAATAAATTAAAAATTGCAATACAATTCGATTTGAACTCAAATTATTTTTTTGAAAATTTTAACTCAAATCAAATTAAATCAGATTTATCAGTACGATTTAATTTTTGGGTTACATCTGCCTGATGCTCACCCTAGGGTTGGGTGGGGTGAAACTTACGTGATAAGTTAAGGTAACTTAGACCTCATGTGATAAAAATTTTTAAAAATAAAAAATCAAATATGATATACACCTATGAAGTGTAATAACCCCGAATGTACGCTGAACACTTTTAGTTAAGTAATACTTGTTACATGCAGGTTTCTCTTCATTGGTCTCCATGGGACCAATAAAACGGGGGAGGCAAATAATAAACATGGGCTTCGTACTTATTATTTTGGTCCCCGTAATCTCATTAATTGATCCACATAGATTAACAAGGACATTTGCTGCATCCCCGAGTGTACAGCAATCATTACTCTCGCAACCCTTAGGTGCTGTTTGGTATCGGGATAAAAGTTGAAGAGAATAGGTGTAAGTCATTCTAGGATAATTTATATCTAGTCTTATTCTCATGTATATTTGGTACACAAGAGATAAAATGGGGTTAAAAAAATGGGGATAAGTCATTCCAACAAAAGGTTGGAATGACTTATCCCCGTTTCCAACTCTAAAATTGGGGTTAACCCTGTTTCCCTTAATCCAACTTATCCCCGCTTATTTTAATCATACCAAACGGAGAATAGGGTTAGAGCGGGGATATCCCCGCTCTAACCCGATACCAAACGGCCCTTAGAATCTAAAGTTTAGATCTGAACATCCAATACTGTAACCTTATCCACTCATATCATTAGCATTGTATAAAATATTGGGTAATTCAAAAAACTCTGTTTTACTAGTTTATTCATTAATATCACCCATAAAAGTCTATTTACTGGAATCTTTATATATAATGATCCTTAGGGCTTAATATCATATTGACATATTTATTTTCGATATATCATTCATTGTCTGTTTTCACTATGTATAAATCTATTACCTTATGCATCACATTTTTTGGTTTAAATAAGCCACATGCTATATATCGATAAATATAAATAATGAGATTAGTTATCACATTCACTGCTGGTACCATTCGTATCTCTACCAAAGTTTGTAATACAGGTCCGATATATTACATACTGAACATATCGGACCGTACCGGTCGTAGATTGGCACGACCGGTGCATAGTACGCAACCGGTACGGTACTTATATTTGTTGTGCTATACTTGTGATTTTGATGACAACAATACTCTATGTACGTGTGAGAAAGTATGTTGAAAGAAAGTCTTGCTTAATGGCTGAGAAAGTCTTGTAATTGCATGACAATGAAATTCTGGAAACATCTTTACATGAATGCATATCTACATATGTGTGTGAGATCATGGAAACATTTCTTTTATGAAATATGCATCTTGATGGCTATGCAATTATGTTCATTGAAGCATCTTTGAGCGAACAATCTTAATGTGCTATCCTTGTTGCATATGTCTTGATTCACATGTAAACCACTTGTTCTACTTTGATTTTCAAGAAGGAAATTCATGGCTGAGCTTTTAATATCAGAGGGTTGCATAATCACATCATTTCGATCTCATAGAATAGGCATTTCAATGTGCAGAGCTAGAAAGGGTTGACCCCCTCTCTGTATGGGTCGACTCCCTCTCTATATGGGCATTTCAATGTGCAGAGCTAGAAAGGGTTGACCCCCTCTCTGTATGGGTCGACTCCCTCTCTATATGGGCATTTCAATGTGCAGAGCTAGAAAGGGTCGACCCCCTCTCTGTATGGGTCAACCCCTGTGCATGTGTTTGGTTATGGTGAAACAAGTCAATGTGCATATGTGCTTGAAATGCTATCTTGATAAATTCGTGATCATGCAAGTCTTTTGTGTTTGAATTCAAATTTAATCATTGAGATCATGGCTTTAGGGTTGATTGAGTTCTAGATTGAACTACATGTGAAATTGTGCATTTTCTTGAAGGGAGCAACTAGAAACAAAAGCTTGAAATGTTTGATTCTCAAATGAAAACTACTTTGATTCATGGGGCTGTTGAGGTTCGAAGTGAGTGTGGAAGCATGTGAGGGTGGTGATGGTTTTTGGTTGCCTTGTAATTGTTTAATGCTCATTTGAATGCGTGGGCGATCAATTCATATGTGCTTGATCTAACCTTCATTTGGTTGATAATCATTCATATTTGTGGAAGAATGAGTTGATGTTAAAATCAATGAACTCAAGGTTTGAGTGAGATTCCATAATTGAGCTTGATTATTCAAAGTGCAAGTCATGTATATAAACTCAATGGGTGGTTATAAGTAGAAGCTCAATGTATGCTTTGGTGTATTTAGTGAAGAAAGTTTTTTTTTGGTCACTCATGATCTTTGATTTTGATACCCACGTAAATCTCATGTTTCATCTTATTTTTGCAGGTGAGAAATGCCTGGATGACACCTTAGAATCACTTGATTGCATGGTAATATCTTTCTAATTTTTAATTGTGAGAAATGGGCTTTTAGTAGGCGGGGAAAGCCTTTTTATTAGCCATTCTTGTAGGGGTCGACTCCTAGAGTCGACACCCTTGGGTTGTTGCTCTGTCATGGCAGACTGGAAACACCCAGCCTGCAAGAGTCGACTCCTGCATGGCCTGGGCGCTGGCCAGAGTGGCTGCTAGGAAGAGTCGACTCTTTCCGACTGGGCGATTTTGGGCCATTCGAAACCCTTTCTTCTCACTTTGTTTTGATCCCATTTGTTACCCATTTACCCCTAGGGTTATGATACATATCTTAGAGGGTTTTTGAAGGATTTTAGTATGGGTTTCTTGGTATTTTTCCCTCTCTTAGTGTAACGACCCGAGAATCCGATTACCGGGAAGGCCCGATAACCCGAGACTCGCACCGCCGCCCACGAGCCGGGAGGGCTCGGAAGGGCTAAAAGGAGTGTGGAGGCATAAAGAAATAGGAAATAAAGCAGGACAACCAACAACAACAAGCTGAAATAAGGAACAACTATAGCTACAACAGAGTCCAGTCCAACAGAAAGTACAGTCTAAAGCAGTAAAACGTACCACATGCCAAGTGAACACTCGGCCCGGCAAGCTGGCAACTGAGAACCTCCGCTCCGCACCCTCGAACCTCGAGGAAGAACCGCTACACCTGAAAAGCAGGGAATGAGTCTCCAAAACAGAGACTCAGCAGGGATCCCGCGGAACCCCAACCGGAAACAACGGCGGTAGCGGAAAGGAGAGCTACGACTACAGCAGGAACAGCAGACCGGTGGCCGGTCAAAACTCGGCACTACAGCTACTCCTACTGCCAGAAGGCAGACCTCGACCACGCAGTCGAAGCTACCAAACCACGCTAGTACTGCCTACCGAAGTAACAACACACGGCAACCACGCCGTAGAGGCCTATCCCCCGGACAGCCAACCTGGACACGCTGTCCAAGGTGCAACCCCGACCATCCAATCGCGGGTACCGCACAACAAGACCCAACCTCGGTAAAGCCACTAGCACTAATCTCACGGCGCAAGGACCGACACACGCGTCAAGGTGAAACAACCGAACTCACCGGTCAACACGACCAAAAACCCGAAGGTCAAAGACACAGAGACTGACAGTCTGTCACTCCGTACTCGACAGGAGTACCACCCACTAGAAGCACAGCCGGTAGCGTCCCCTGACGTCTTACACCGCACCGCAGGTGAACCGCCTGACGTGGTAGGTCCTACCCGAGGCGCGAACACCGTACAAGTAACCACAACAAGTGACTAGCTGGGGTCACGCCTGTCGACGTGCGTCCACAGTCCCCAACCACGTGTGCACACACAGACTACGCGTCCTAGGTCTGGCCCTCTGACTGGTTTTCCCCCGCAGCCGGACTCTGGCTAAGACGAGGAGCCCGACGGTGACCAGTCTAAACCGTCCTCAGGGTAAGCCCGTACACCACTCCCTGGTGCGACCAGCACACGCGTACTGGTAGGCTACGACTAGTGGAGGGTCACTGAAGGAGTAGACTCTCAACTCAACGGAAAACAACGTCCGAATCCGACGACGTACGGGGACCACACCACGTACCGGCCCCGTCGCACGGTGACCACAGTCGGAGAAGAAACGGGACTCACAGTCCACGGCCACGCACGCACCGTGCACTAGAGTCGAGAAAACTCAAGTGGCGCTAAGCCACTGGACTCTGGACAGTCCTCTAGACACACTACAGCCAACGGTCCTTGAGTCACAAGACTCGGGGTCAAGACCGTTGCACGCAACAGCACAAGGCCATCAATCTAGTCCAATCTCTAGGTCTAAAACCACGATATCACGAATACCGAGACAACACACGAGTTGCCAAGACCATTCCCTTGGGAAGGGAACGCAAGGGACAAAGGCCACTCACACGGGCCACACGGAAAACACAGAAGCATGATTCCCAAGGCAGCACACAAGCCGCCACGATGATTTCCCATCTTGAAGCAAGCGGGAAACCTCCAGCCCCAGGCCGGACAACTGGACTCACTGTCCAAGGCCAAACACATGGCCCACACGGGAATCGCCTTCCAAAGGAACCCACGATATGCGGGGGAGACCCCACCGCACCCACGATATGCGGGGGTGACTCGATCTAGCGAAACCCGAAAGCCAGGAACACGTGAGGTCACCCGGACCCACCACACCTACAGGCACGCTAATCGAGGAAACACGGTCCCTCCCAACACCCCAGAAACGCGGACACAGAACCCACGGGGTACCCGGGACACTCACAAGGCCAAAGGTCGACCACTGGGTCACAACCGGGTCGACCGGGGACCAACACAACACAATCGGAACACCAGAAGGTCTCACGGACCCTTAAACCGATGGACACATTAATCGAGGTAAACCAACCCTCTGGACACCCAAAGACACGGTCACGGAAGTCCACGGGGTGTCCGAGACACACACGGCCCAAGGGGAGCACGAGACAACACGGAGATCGCGCTAGGATCACCTAGCGCGACAAGCCAGAACGCGCTAGGGAACCCTAGCGCAACATGGCAGATCGCGCTAGGATCCCCTAGCGCGACAGGGACCATCGCGCTAGGGCCTCCCAGCGCGACAAGGCAGGTCGCGCTAGGGACCCCTAGCGCGACAATCCAGAACGCGCCATAACCCTATAGCGCGACAGGAACCGCCAAACTGTTCATCTTCTCCGATGAACGCGCCCGGTCGGGGCAGCGCGACTATCAAGAACGCGCTACTGGAGTATAGCGCGTTCTCAGTCCGCGCCCGAAAATGGTAGAAACCGCGGGAAAAGCCATGCCACGCCCCGTTCACCTCCAGGTGAAGGGGAAACAAAAGGGGAAACCTCCCCCAAGCTCCTAGGCATGCATCTAAACCCCTAGATTGCCCAAAAACACCATAAAACGGGAGATCCGGCTCACACCCCAAAAACATGCATTTTGCCCAAAACGCCCCGTTTAGCCCGCTCGGCTCACCACGGCCTACGAAACTCGCGGGAAAGGAAGTACACAGGCTGAGTGATGAGGGCATCTCCCGACACCCCTCTAGCTTTGATCGCCTACACACTCTTGATATGGATTGATCATGATCTACACTTGTTATCTTCATTTCCCAAGTTTCATTTTATGTATTTTCTTTTTATTGAGTCCTATCTTATGTATTTTTCTTTATTGAGTCATATGGTTTTAGTCCATTTCCCTTGTTATGTTTAATTGGGCCTTATTACTTTAGTTATGGGCCCATAGGATTGAGTCTAGGATATGCTCGGTCTTTTATCTTATTGTCAAGGGTATTTTGGTCATGTAAAGAATGGTTGCCTATATATAGGCCCCATCTCTCCTCTTGTATTCAACTTTTGATGAATATTGAAGAAAACCCTTTCAAACTCTCTCAATATATCTCTCTCTCTCATTATCTCTCCATTCTCTCTCCTCCTCTCTCTAAATTTCGAAATTCACTCTCTCTCCTCCCCCTCTCAACCACTTCCAACCCCCACCTACCTCCATTAACTCCCCACAACTTCCCACAACCCCTCTTTAATCCTCACCTAGTCCCAAGGAAGTTCCACCACTCAAAACCCCACCCTCCAACCACCACCTACCCCTTTCACTTCCCTAAGCATATCTCCACCTTCCCAAGGCTGAATTAACTCATTCTAAAGCCCAAATTCGAATCTCCCCTTCCCTCCTTGCTCCCTAGGTCGCACCCCTCCTCTCCCCTCAAGCCAAGTTCACCCCCTCCTCTCTTCTCCACTCCAGCTTTGTGTGCAGGCCGACCTGCAGTTTAGCACTCTGTTGCAGCGACGTCCACGACTGCATCCTGATTCTGCTTGTGGCGTGGCCTAACTTTCTGGAAAGGCCTCCCTGTGCTCTTCGCAGGCGAGGTGGAATCACTCCATTCCGAGTTCGTGGCCGTCCGTGAAGGCTGTTCTTCCCCGACTGCGCAGAACCTCTCAGACCAGGAGCCAGAGCGGCAGAGAAGACTCTCCCACGACAAACCTTGAAGGAACCAGTCTTCGAGGTCTTCTACAAAGTTCTTCCTCCCCCTGTCAGCGTCCAGGAACAGAAGGCAGAACCCCGTTCGGCATCTGACAACCAGAGATACCAATTTTCTACCACACCCACGCCGGTCTGCCTCCTCACAGTCTGCACCGACCACCGTCCACTTCTCTGGACACCCAGCTCATCTCCAACATCAGAAGACTTCTCCGTTTGTTTTGCTGCAAAGTAGACTCGTCCACGATTCCAACGAGTCTAGCGGTGCCAAATTTGGAGCTCAGGAGCGATTGTGGCAGCTTCTGCAACCTGCTGTTTCAGACTGAGCTCGGCCAGAGACCAGAGCTGCATCCATCTTCCAGTCGCTGGAGCAGTCAGCCCCCAGATCAGAACGTCGTCCAAAAAATTCAAGCCACACCCCTCTCCGGTTAGCAAGCTTTTGGCACAAGTTTCATGAGATTCCAAGTTCGGTGGAATTATTGGCAGCATCGACATCGGCCCTCTGTCCAGAATTACAGAAGCTAGGCAGAATCGGCAAAGCTCGGAAAGTCGACTCTATCTCGCTCGTTCCCCTCCCCGCTTGGCCGGCTGAAGGCCCCTCCCAACGTGGAGGTAATTTTTGGTTGTAATACATTAACTCCCACCCCAAGATCCCCCACTTGCAAGGGGCGTAGTGCTGTACCTCTTCACATTTTCAGGTCAAGCTCCATCACCGCGGCGATCGGGTGTATACCCTCGCCTCCCGGCGCGCCCTCGTCTCCGAACGGGATCGGTGTCTTCACACCGATCAGGTGAGCTTCTGATCACACCCTTGTAGCTTCATTTCTGCAAATGTAGTATTGCCTTGAATGCCCGTCGGACGGTAAGAGAGTGCTCGGAATTCATTTTAAGCAATATCGTGCCCACCGCGGCCCGTGAGTGAGTGCCACCCCACACCCCGCCTTGCGGGCCAGCCACCCACAAAGTTGGGACTCCCAGGCCCATTGGAGGTCAGCCTTAGCATTGTAAGTCCATTAGGACAATTGGGTCCCGCCTCGGACCCTCACCATCATCTCCCGGACCCACCGGGTGAACGTGTGAACCGAGTGAGCAGAAATCGTCGTTGTGAGAATCATTGAGCGCTTGTATGCTTGCGGGTCTAAGTCCTAGGGTCACCTTATCATATTTAGTGGTCTTTGGGCTGTGCCACATCAAGTGGTATCAGAGCGGTCATAGGCTTGTCCTTACAAGTCTAGTCTTGGGTCACACTAAGTCTTTCATAGGTGCATCCGCACATCCTTGCATAGTCCACCCAACCTTGCATGACCACTCGTAGTGGTACTCGCTTTCAACCCAATACTACATCTTCCAATCCCACAATGAATCCAAAACCCCAAGGGATGCCTACCACTAACACTCATGACTTCAACTACTTCATGAAAGCCTTGACCTATGCCAATGAGCGACTTGATAACATATCGGGCCGACTCAACCAACTTGGAAAAAATAGGCCCGCCCTAAGGACGGACGATAGGATGGCCCCTTTCTCACTTCCCACCTTTGATGGGACCTCTCCTAGCAAATATTTAGATTGGGAAGCTACAATGGACCAATACTTCAATTGGTATCATATTTCCGAGGATGAAAAGGCATGGGTTGTCAAAATACAACTAACCAAAAGGGCTCAAACTCATTGGTGTAAAATTGAGGGCTTAAGGATAATTAGACGGGAAGCTCCCCTCACCACATGGGAGGACATGAAGGATCAACTAAGGGCTAGGTATGTGTCCCCATCCCACTTGGATCACCAAAACCCAAGGAGCACTCCCACTCCTCCCACCCCACCCGTCCAAACCCTTATCACTAAAACCCAAGTACCTAAGACCTCCACCTCCCCACCTAACCCCATGAGGTCCCCCACATCCCAACCAAAACCCCCTTCCCTAACCTACACTAGTCAAGCCCCTTTAGCCCCCACTTCCACCCCAAGTGATCCCAAGGGCAAGAGACCCCTAACCAACCCAATTCCCTCCATGGTGACCACCACTCATCCAACCCTCACCATTAAAAACCATGTGGACACCATGTCCACCCCTCCACCAAGGCCCATAATGGCCACCACCCCAAAACCCAAAACCCCTCACCCAATCCACCTCCCGCTTCCTACACCAATCTTACCCCAAATTAGGCCTCCACTACTTCCACTCCCAAGTCCAACCCATGTCCGACCTTGCTCACCTCCTCGAGTGCGCCATGCCTCGACTAACACCAACCCACCCACCATAGACCTTCCTACCCCATTGTCCTTAGGAGTTGCAACCCACACACCTACCCAAGTGGAGAGGGATACCAATTCGGATCCACCTCCCAAAATCAAGGAAATCCAAGGGCCATACAACTCACCCACCCCTCCTAACCTAGTTCATCAAGAGCTATACACCCTTCCCCATGACACCATCACCATAGATAAGTCCATATTCCTATGGCTCAAGCGAGGCCTCACCATTCCTAGTTTACAACCAAGCCACCTACTCATGGGACATCAATCCCAACTCATTCCCACTCAGCCTCATGTCACTTATCAAACCTCCTATTGTGTAGAAGATTTGGGAGACTTAGTGGCCTACCTACATTGGCAAGTCCACTTGACCGATATGCTAGCCATGAGGCCATCAGAGTCTAGCACCATTAGCTTAGCTTACCCCACCATTGGCTCCATCACTTCCATCTACACCAATGGCCAATTTACAAGTGAGATCATACTCCTTCTTCCCATGGAGGAGGAACCCATCCTAGTCTACTCCCCAACCATTGAGATCCCAAGTACTTTGATTAGCCAACCCATTAGCAACCTTGGCCCAATTATCTTAGAGAGAGATGATTCGCCATTTGAGGACCTTGAGAACATGGAGTACCCCTACCTAGGTGACCCTTACCATAATCCCTTTGACCCTTTTCTATGGGAGCCTAAATCTCCATGTGACCCACTTTCCCTACTCACCACCCACCTCACCTTACCCACATCGCCCATGTCGACCCAAACTCCTCACTTCCTAGAATCGGGTTACAACATGAGAGCCTTGACCTTAGGCAACAAACACCTTGGGATTGATGAAGTGCCCCACCCCATAACCACGTTCGTAGATCCCTTCGACCCATTCACGTGGACGTTCAAAAGTCATCCCACATCTATGCACATGGAAGTCACCTTTGGGATAAACATGCATGTGTCCAGGCCTACCACACCATTTGACATGATTCATAAGTCGGATACATTCATCCACATCACCCACATGTCAAGTAGGCAGCATAAGTGGACCATATTCGGATGTATTGGCCCACCTTCATTCATCATGAGTCTTAAGCATGATAGGAGCATACATGGATGTCCGGGTCCCCCGACATTTATCACACCCATGCATAAAAGGTTCATCTATGGATGTCCCGGCCCTCCTAAGACTACCACAGTCTTCATAGCATCAAAGTGTGATCGGTCTACATTTGGCTGCCCAGGTCCACCTTAGCATACGCATTCTCGCAAGCATATAGGAAGGATCAATGAGACTTACAAAAGGCGGGCAGATGCTCATCGGCGCCACTACGAGTTCCAAGTGGGAGACTCGGTGATGGTGAGGACGGAGTAGCTCCTTCCGGGACCTGCCTCCAAGTTGAGGGCACGGGGTTCGGGACCCTTTTGAGTTCTACGACGACTTGGCAGCAATGCTTATGAGCTTGACCTACCAGAAAGCTATGGGGTGCACCCTACCTTCAGTGTGGTGGACCTGGTACCCCACAAAGGCCCAGCGGTGGAACCCAGTGAGGAGCTTGAGCCTTTACCCCCCCTTATGAGAGACACTCCCGGAGGGACTCCACTTTCTAGCTTGAGAGACCGACGAGAGCAGGTAGAGGCAATACTGGATGAGCAGAGTATCATTACGAGGCACATGGTGTATCAGCGCTATCTGGTTAGGTGGAAGAGCCGTCCCCCGATCGAGGATACATGGGTGAGTCAGGGAGGATTTGATATGCTTGGATCCCGACATGATGGAGCAGTACGACAGCCAGGCAGACCCATACTCGACAGGGTCGAGCTCTCCCCACCCCGGGGGATTTGATGAGGGCATCTCCCGACACCCCTCTAGCTTTGATCGCCTACACACTCTTGATATGGATTGATCATGATCTACACTTGTTATCTTCATTTCCCAAGTTTCATTTTATGTATTTTCTTTTTATTGAGTCCTATCTTATGTATTTTTCTTTATTGAGTCATATGGTTTTAGTCCATTTCCCTTGTTATGTTTAATTGGGCCTTATTACTTTAGTTATGGGCCCATAGGATTGAGTCTAGGATATGCTCGGTCTTTTATCTTATTGTCAAGGGTATTTTGGTCATGTAAAGAATGGTTGCCTATATATAGGCCCCATCTCTCCTCTTGTATTCAACTTTTGATGAATATTGAAGAAAACCCTTTCAAACTCTCTCAATATATCTCTCTCTCTCATTATCTCTCCATTCTCTCTCCTCCTCTCTCTAAATTTCGAAATTCACTCTCTCTCCTCCCCCTCTCAACCACTTCCAACCCCCACCTACCTCCATTAACTCCCCACAACTTCCCACAACCCCTCTTTAATCCTCACCTAGTCCCAAGGAAGTTCCACCACTCAAAACCCCACCCTCCAACCACCACCTACCCCTTTCACTTCCCTAAGCATATCTCCACCTTCCCAAGGCTGAATTAACTCATTCCAAAGCCCAAATTCGAATCTCCCCTTCCCTCCTTGCTCCCTAGGTCGCACCCCTCCTCTCCCCTCAAGCCAAGTTCAGCCCCTCCTCTCTTCTCCACTCCAGCTTTGTGTGCAGGCCGACCTGCAGTTTAGCACTCTGTTGCAGCGACATCCACGACTGCATCCTGGTTCTGCTTGTGGCATGGCCTAACTTTCTGGAAAGGCCTCCCTGTGCTCTTCGCAGGCGAGGTGGAATCACTCCATTCCGAGTTCGTGGCCGTCCGTGAAGGCTGTTCTTCCCCGACTGCGCAGAACCTCTCAGACCAGGAGCCAGAGCGGCAGAGAAGACTCTCCCACGACAAACCTTGAAGGAACCAGTCTTCGAGGTCTTCTACAAAGTTCTTCCTCCCCCTGTCAGCGTCCAGGAACAGAAGGCGGAACCCCGTTCGGCATCCGACAACCAGAGATACCAATTTTCTACCACACCCACGCCGGTCTGCCTCCTCACAGTCTGCACCGACCACCGTCCACTTCTCTGGACACCCAGCTCATATCCAACATCAGAAGACTTCTCCGTTTGTTTTGCTGCAAAGTAGACTCGTCCTCGATTCCAACGAGTCTAGCGGTGCCAAATTTGGAGCTCAGGAGCGATTGTGGCAGCTTCTGCAACCTGCTGTTTCAGACTGAGCTCGGCCAGAGACCAGAGCTGCATCCATCTTCCAGTCGCTGGAGTAGTCAGCCCCCAGATCAGAACGTCGTCCAAAAAATTCAAGCCACACCCCTCTCCGGTTAGCAAGCTTTTGGCACAAGTTTCATGAGATTCCAAGTTCGGTGGAATTATTGACAGCATCGACATCGGCCCTCTGTCCAGAATTACAGAAGCTAGGCAGAATCGGCAAAGCTCGGAAAGTCGACTCTATCTCGCTCGTTCCCCTCCCCGCTTGGCCGGCTGAAGGCCCCTCCCTACGTGGAGGTAATTTTTGGTTGTAATACATTAACCCCCACCCCAAGATCCCCCCCTTGCAAGGGGCGTAGTGCTGTACCTCTTCACATTTTCAGGTCAAGCTCCATCGCCGCGGCGATCGGGTGTATACCCTCGCCTCCCGGCGCGCCCTCGTCTCCGAACGGGATCGGTGTCTTCACACCGATCAGGTGAGCTTCTGATCACACCCTTGTAGCTTCATTTCTGCAAATGTAGTATTGCCTTGAATGCCCGTCGGACGGTAAGAGAGTGCTCGGAATTCATTTTAAGCAATATCGTGCCCACCGCGGCCCGTGAGTGAGTGCCACCCCACACCCCGCCTTGCGGGCTAGCCACCCACAAAGTTGGGACTCCCAGGCCCATTGGAGGTCAGCCTTAGCATTGTAAGTCCATTAGGATAATTGGGTCCCGCCTCGGACCCTCACCATCATCTCCCGGACCCACCGGGTGAACGTGTGAACCGAGTGAGCAGAAATCGTCGTTGTGAGAATCATTGAGCGCTTGTATGCTTGCGGGTCTAAGTCCTAGGGTCACCTTATCATATTTAGTGGTCTTTGGGCTGTGCCACATCACTGAGGGTCCATCACCCTACCTCCACCGAAGAAACGACGCGTCGTGGACGCCGATCCACGAAGAAAACGCCGTTGAAGCCTCGCCGTTCCACGAACTCACGGTCGAGCTTCCACGCGCCTCCACCGCCTCGATCCTCATCCATCCTCGCCCGTGCCTCGCCCGCGCCGTCCCCACCTCGCCCGTACTCCGTGCCGTCGGCCGCCGGAGAGAGAGGGAGAGAGGAGAGAGCGTGAGAAGAGAGAGGGAGAGAAAAGAGAAATGAGAGGGGGAGAGAGAGAAGGCTTATATATAGGAAAATCCGGAAAATTGGAAAAATCCAGAAAAATAGAAAATTACACCCTCACGATCCTCGGAGCGCACCGATCGTAACGGTACCACTCGCGCCCAGGTGAACGACCCGGTTCACCCGCAACGAGGTTCCGAAGGGAAAGCCGAAACCCACGCCGGGAATCGGAAAACACACGAGGAAAAAAGCCGCGGAACGCCTCCGGGCCTCCGAAACGACTCCAGATCGCCCCGATCCGAACACGAAAGACGTCCGAAACGAAATTTCAGACACAACGGGGCTGGACACTCCGAGAACCCAGATCCGGGACTCACGAACGAGGATCCGAAAAATCCAGGGCATTACAGCCCTCCCCCGTTAAAGGAATTTCGTCCTCGAAATTCAGGACCTAGCACAAAGTCACAGGGGAAGAACACTGAACCAACTGACACGCTGTCAGAGCCCCAGCACAGAAAACCTCGATTCTCACGAAAAAAAATGATCCTGAGGGACACACCCAGACTTACAGTCGCAAACAACACCTCGCTCCTCGCGCCGAGCACACTGGCCAACAGAGCAGGTATATACCAAAGGACACAGTCCGGCATCACCTCAGTCAACGCGAGAACCCACCATGGCGTCGCAGCCACGATCTCGCTTACCGAGGAATCACAACCCTCGACACGAGCAACAGCTACCGATCCAACCTATGGTCGGCAGACAAATTGCACAACAGCTTCGCAGCCAGCTGACAGATCGCATACCCTCCTCAAGGGAGCAACCAAAACAGAGCCTCCACCAGCTCAAGCAGTCATCTCAGCAGACCGCAACTAGCACATCGGCTCAACACCAAGAAACACCTCACACATGGCAAGCCGAAAGCCGGACACAACACAGAAACGACCACCAAAGGTCTCGCTGGCACACGGCTCTCGCCACGCTCGAGCCCCAACAACCAGCATCCTGAAAAGACCATCCACTGGTCACCAACTGCTCACCAACTCGACCCTCTCGGGGAGCACGACGAAACCAAATGACAGAACATGGCGTCTTCAGTCATCACCTCACGGGACTCAGACTTATAGGGAACCACCCCATGCTAGTCACCCAACCAGGGATAACCTTGCGACACCAATGTCCTATCAGGGACCACCAAGCCGACGCCAACCTCACAGGAGGCCTCCGCCCTAAGGCGTCACTTTTCCATCTGGTCTCATCAAATCCTTCGATCAATCCAAGTGGACACCTGCCAATCCCGATTCCGCCCTTACCACAGAGCCACGGGACACCACCTGGACAGAGCTCACGGGTCCCTAAGCAACGAACATTCCACCGTCACAATCCGACAAGACCGTAGAACCAACAGGAACCCACAGCCTGGCAGAGACCACATCCTCAAAGCACGATCTCATCCGAGGACACGATTGGGAACACAAGTCGGACACCAAGCCACCGACTCCGACCATCACGTCCTCGACCACCGTCAGGCGACATTCTCAACAACCCCATTCAGGTCCAACACCGACGCCTGACACGGCTTCCAACACAGGAACATGGTACTCATGCGGCGCACTAGCCATCACTTTTCCCAACACTCCATCCTGCCAGTGCCAACAACCATAATACCTCGAGCAATGACACGGCAACAACACGTTTCACACCGAGGAACCCATCCTCCGATGCTCAACGCAAACTCAGGAATCCGCCCGTAGCAACCAACGCTACGATCCTGAACTAGTGGGTCACAAGCCCACCACGCTTTCGCTGCGCACTCTGATCCGCGCGCACAGCCGAGAAAGCAAACACCGTCCAACCAGCACTCGTCCTTCCGGAACAGCACCAGCACCCTCACACGATAAGGGAATGGGCACAACTTCTCACAGGCAACCACCCTGCCAAGACAAGGAGCACATCTCGCACGGACTTCATGGCACACAAGGCCAACCAATCCGAACACACAATGCAAGATGACGAACCTTAGCCGAACGCAATCTCTCCAACCAAAGGAGAAACTAGCGCACTTCGACCAACGGAAAAACTCCACGCTCGACCTGACCTCAAACCTCGCGCACGCTGGAAACAGCACCATCCAGCACCAAGGAAAACCATCACTTCCATTAGGTCAGCGCCTCCGACACACTCGACGAGTGTCACGTTGGACCACAATCACAGCATCTCTCGACGCACCACCGCTATAATTCCTCGAACTGCAACACGGCATGCCAAGAGCCGCAACACGAGCCATAACGACAACCGCCGACGCTGATCCTCGAGTCCCGAACTCGCCATGGAGCCTTCACATCTCAAGCCAACTCCAGAGCGAACACAACCCATCCACTGACATAAGCGCAGGAGCAAAGACTTAACGGGACATCTCTGCCAAATCCTGCCTCGAAATCAGCAGAACGATCAGGACCGACACGTCATTTCTGACGCCACAGAGCGCGACAAGAACATCAGGCTCGACGAAACAGCAGCCCACCGAGAAGATCCTCCGCTCACCCGAGCACACTTCTCGATCAGAACGACTCAGGAGCTGGACAAACCTCAAGCTGGAGTGGCCAAAACCGACAGCAGCTCCCTCAGAGCGCGCTCACGGCCACTTAACCAAGAACAGTCCGCACCAGCCACCTGACCACGCTGTAGGTTCCTCGAACGCAGCACCGCGAGCTCACACCTGCCAGCAACCTCTGCCCAATGCAGCACAACCAGGGCCACCACCGATGAGGGAGAAGGCTCTCAACCTCAATCCTTAGACCCCATGCTGGCACGAAAGTCGCGGACAGCAACCACCTTCACAGCGCCGCACAGCTCACTCAAGCTCTCAAGCGAGAAACAAGGCGGAAAACAAGCACAAAACCCTAAGCCAGCTGCCGACTGTACTGGACCTTATGGACTCTGATCACTGCAACATTTCGAATTCCTATGTACGTCCACAACCACCGCTCTGATACCAGCTGTAACGACCCGAGAATCCGATTACCGGGAAGGCCGGATAACCCGAGACTCGCACCGCCGCCCACGAGCCGGAAGGGCTCGGAAGGGCTAAAAGGAGTGTGGAGGCATAAAGAAATAGGAAATAAAGCAGGACAACCAACAACAACAAGCTGAAAGAAGGAACAACTACAGCTACAACAGAGTCCAGTCCAACAGAAAGTACAGTCTAAAGCAGTAAAACGTACCACATGCCAAGTGAACACTCGGCCCGGCAAGCTGGCAACTGAGAACCTCCGCTCCGCACCCTCGAACCTCGAGGAAGAACCGCTACACCTGAAAAGCAGGGAATGAGTCTCCAAAATAGAGACTCAGCAGGGATCCCGCGGAACCCCAACCGGAAACAACGGCGGTAGCGGAAAGGAGAGCTACGACTACAGCAGGAACAGCAGACCGGTGGCCGGTCAAAACTCGGCACTACAGCTACTCCTACTGCCAGAAGGCAGACCTCGACCACGCAGTCGAAGCTACCAAACCACGCTAGTACCGCCTACCGAAGTAACAACACACGGCAACCACGCCGTAGAGGCCTGTCCCCCGAACAGCCAACCTGGACACGCTGTCCAAGGTGCAACCCCGACCATCCAATCGCGGGTACCGCACAACAAGACCCAACCTCGATAAAGCCACTAGCACTAATCTCACGGCGCAAGGACCGACACACGCGTCAAGGTGAAACAACCGAACTCACCGGTCAACACGACCAAAAACCCGAAGGTCAAAGACACAGAGACTGACAGTCTGTCACTCCGTACTCGACAGGAGTACCACCCACTAGAAGCACAGCCGGTAGCGTCCCCTAACGTCTTACACCGCACCGCAGGTGAACCGCCTGACGTGGTAGGTCCTACCCGAGGCGCGAACACCGTACAAGTAACCACAACAACTGACTAGCTGGGGTCACGCCCGTCGACGTGGGTCCACAGTCCCCAACCACGTGTGCACACACAGACCACGCGTCCTAGGTCTGGCCCTCTGACTGGTTTTCCCCCGCAGTCGGACTCTGGCTAAGACGAGGAGCCCGACGGTGACCAGTCTAAACCGTCCTCAGGGTAAGCCCGTACACCACTCCCTGGTGCGACCAGCACACGCGTACTGGTAGGCTACGACTAGTGGAGGGTCACTGAAGGAGTAGACTCTCAACTCAACGGAAAACAACATCCGAATCCGACGACGTACGGGGACCACCCCACGTACCGGCCCCGTCGCACGGTGACCACAGTCGGAGAAGAAACGGGACTCACAGTCCACGGCCACGCACACACCGTGCACTAGAGTCGAGAAAACTCAAGTGGCGCTAAGCCACTGGACTCTGGACAGTCCTCTAGACACACTACAGCCAACGGTCCTTGAGTCACAAGACTCGGGGTCAAGACCGTTGCACGCAACAGCACAAGGCCATCAATCTAGTCCAATCTCTAGGTCCAAAACCACGATATCACGAATACCGAGACAACACACGAGTTGCCAAGACCATTCCCTTGGGAAGGGAACGCAAGGGACAAAGGCCACTCACACGGGCCACACGAAAAACACAGAAGCACGATTCCCAAGGTAGCACACAAGCCGCCACGACGATTTCCCATCTTGAAGCAAGCGGGAAACCTCCAGCCCCAGGCCGGACAACTGGACTCACTGTCCAAGGCCAAACACATGGCCCACACGGGAATCGCCTTCCAAAGGAACCCACGATATGCGGGGGAGACCCCACCGCACACACACCGACACACGGTGACTCGATCTAGCGAAACCCGAAAGCCAGGAACACGTGAGGTCACCCGGACCCACCACACCTACAGGCACGTTAATCGAGGAAACACGGTCCCTCCCAACACCCCAGAAACGCGGACACAGAACCCACGGGGTACCCGGGACACTCACAAGGCCAAAGGTCGACCACTGGGTCACAACCGGGTCGACCGGGGACCAACACAACACAATCGGAACACCAGAAGGTCTCACGGACCCTTAAACCGATGGACACGTTAATCGAGGTAAACCAACCCTCTGGACACCCAAAGACACGGTCACGGAAGTCCACGGGGTGTCCGAGACACACACGGCCCAAGGGGAGCACGAGACAACACGGAGATCGCGCTAGGATCACCTAGCGCGACAAGCCAGAACGCGCTAGGGAACCCTAGCGCAACATGGCAGATCGCGCTAGGATCCCCTAGCGCGACAGGGACCATCGCGCTAGGGCCTCCCAGCGCGACAAGGCAGGTCGCGCTAGGGACCCCTAGCGCGACAATCCAGAACGCGCCATAACCCTATAGCGCGACAGGAACCGCTAAACTGTTCATCTTCTCCGATGAACGTGCCCGATCGGGGCAGCGCGACTATCAAGAACGCGCTACTGGAGTATAGCGCGTTCTCAGTCCACGCCCGAAAACGGTAGAAACCGCGGGAAAAGCCATGCCACGCCCCGTTCACCCCCAGGTGAAGGGGAAACAAAAGGGGAAACCTCCCCCAAGCTCCTAGGCATGCATCTAAACCCCTGGATCGCCCAAAAACACCATAAAACGGGAGATCCGGCTCACACCCCCAAAACATGCATTTTGCCCAAAACGCCCCGTTTAGCCTGCTCGGCTCACCACGGCCTACGAAACTCGTGAGAAAGGAAGTACACGGGCTGAGGGTCCATCACCCTACCTCCACCGAAGAAACGACGCGTCGTGGACGCCGATCCACGAAGAAAACGCCGTTGAAGCCTCGCCGTTTCACGAACTCACGGCCGAGCTTCCACGCGCCTCCACCGCCTCGATCCTCATCCATCCTCGCCCGTGCCTCGCCCGCGCCGTCCCCACCTCGCCCGTACTCCGCCCCGTCGGCCGCCGGAGAGAGAGGGAGAGAGGAGAGAGCGTGAGAAGAGAGAGGGAGAGAAAAGAGAAATGAGAGGGGGAGAGAGAGAAGGCTTATATATAGGAAAATCCGGAAAATCGAAAAAATCCAGAAAAATAGAAAATTACACCCTCGCGATCCTCGGAGCGCACCGATCGCAACGGTACCACTCGCGCCCAGGTGAACGGCCCGGTTCACCCGCAACGAGGTTCCGAAGGGAAAGCCGAAACCCACGCCGGGAATCAGAAAACACACGGGGAAAAAAGCCGCGGAACACCTCCGGGCCTCCGAAACGACTCCAGATCGCGCCGATCCGAACACGAAAGATGTCCGAAACGAAATTTCAGACACAACGGAGCTGGACACTCTGAGAACCCAGATCCGGGACCCGCGAACGAGGATCCAAAAAATTCGGGGCATTACACTTAGGTTCATATATATCTGAACTCCGAGTTTGAGAAGAACATCTCCTATTGAGCTAATTTTCCTATCTTGCAGGTTAAGAAAGAGGAGAAGAAGAAAAGTGGGAGAAGATTGGAAGATATCATCTACATCCTGGCATTTCTGGAGATCGTGGTAAAAGAGAAAGAGCAGCGACTTGAAGAGAGGAACAAGAAGACGCCAAAATCGTAATCATCCGTCTACGACCAAAGAAGGGCTAGATCGTTTAGTGAAGGGGGAGCTTTACACTTATTATATTCTCTTTGTTTCAGTCTTAAGAGTTCATTTGGGGCATATTGTATTTATTTATGAACATTTTACTCATTCCTAAATGAATATTGTGTGTGGGTGTTCGGAGATTTGATCTCTGAGTGGTTGTTAAAGGTTGGGGAAGTTGTTCCCCGTGTGTTGCTGCGTTTTAGCAGCGTGTGTGGGTCTTCGGTTGGGTATTGTACCCCGTGTGTGTTTTGGAGTTATCTCCTGAAGAGGGGTGATCACGCGCTGGTCCTGAGCGGGCTGAGGATCACCAGATCGTGAACTGCAAGACAGCGAAACGGATCAGAGGGCCCAAGGGGGAATCACTGGGGCAAACCCTCCGATGCTTAAGTCAGTGGAGCTATGGTGGGAGCAATAATAGGGAGGAGAGAGCTTGTGCGCGAGATCCCTCTCCACCAGAAGGGTGAAGCGGTTCTTGCTCAGGGGTTATGGGTAGATGATTGCCCTTGTCGGCTTACCTTTCGCCGGAGGGTATCCCTGGTTTAAATAGTACGTCGTCTCCTGGAGTCCTGCAAGCCGAGGGGTTTCAGGTGGGGGTTACGTTCTCATCGTGGGCTTTTATTGCCTTATCGTGAGGGCGTTATTATCCTGGGGAAGAAGAAGTCCCTCGCCTTCCTGAATTTATGCCTGCTGTGAACTCCTAACGGCTGCAAGGATAAGCATTTGTCGGTAATTCCGAGCTCAGAGAGGCCAACCCTATCCGGGCGATAGGCTCAGCTCGGTAGAAGATGGGTCGGATAGGCCGGCCTACGCCTTCTTCTTCAAGGCGGAGAGATGGCTCGGGCACTGACCTTTCCAGCGACCTGACCGACGCTCGGGCCCTCCGAGCCTTGAGGCCGCCTGGGAGGGTTGTGTCCTCGAGTGCTTTTTATTGGGCTTTTTTCCCTAAGTGGGCCCTGTGGGCGGTCACTTAGGCGAGCTTGGCCTCGTTTGGTCCTGTCGGGCCTAGTCGGGCTACTCTTTGAATGGGCTGCAGAAATCCCCCTCTCCACTTGTCCCCCTCCTACTCCCGAGCCAAAGTGGCTCGGAGGAGTAGCCTTTCGGGGTTTTGGACCGGCGTGGCTCGGGTGGGTGGAATCCTGCTGGTGTTATGAAGCCACGTGTCATGGTCACCTGGGCCCGTAATAATTGTGATCCTGACGGATTTGAAGTGAAGGGGCCCCCTTTTTCTCGGAGGTCGGAACGACGCGCCGCCTTCCGCGAGGGTTTATAGGCGTTGGGCGCTGTTTGTCATTCCAGACTCTCTAGGGTTTTTGGCTTTCCTTCCCTCCTTTACTTTTGGGGCTCCTTGATGCGCCGTGAAGTCACAACGGAGGAGCGTAATCTCGCGGCGGCGTTTGAGGAGTTGGCACGTATAACCGCGGAGGCGGTCCGGTAGCTTCCTTCTCCCCCGGAGTCTTCGAGGTCTTGCGAGAGTTCTACTTCCAGTTCTTTTTCAAAATCCATGGCGGACCAGCGCTAGGGCGAGGAGTTGGAGGTAAGGGCGCCAATCCTGAATTGCAGCGAGCTGGGGGAAGCCGAGGTGAAGAAGCTGGAGCACCGGTTTCGTCTGCCTCTCAGATATAGCTTTGCCGCCGCTGCCCCGTACGAGACGAGCCTGGACGATCGCACGGGCCACATCTGCACTTTTCTTCTGGTGTGGAAGGGCGGGTTTCATCTTCCTTTCGAGCCTTTTGTTCTCACGCTCCTGAATTTCTTCAGGTTGGCGCCCATCCAGTTGGTGGCCAACTCATACCTTCTTCTCTCCGCCTTTCGAATCCTCTGCCGTCAGTGCGGGATTCCTCCTTCCTTGGACCTCTTTCATTTTTTCTTCAAGTTGAAAGCGCATCCGTCGGCGGGGAAGGGCTTTTACTTCATTCAGGCGCGGAGGAATAGGAGTTGTATTCCGCTGGCGGCGAAGGATTCTTCGCATAAAGGGTGGAAGACCCAATTTTTCTGGGTGAAGACGGATTCGGTGGACGAAACCTGGAGGTGCCAGGTAATGCCCAACTTTCATCCGAACATTCCTCCCCGGCAGGAGGAGTTCCCTCCTCACATGGAGGAGTATGCCTCTTGTCTGCTGAAAAATCGCCAGTCGACCAAAGAGTTGGTGACGCCGGAGAATATAGAGCTGTGTCTGCTCACGCAGCTAAAGTCGTCGGGTGTCACTATTTGGATCTTTCTCCGGGGATGGAGGGCCATCTTTCTTTTTCCTGACCATGCCTTCTTCTTTATCGCAGACATCCGGCGGGAGCCTCTGGAGGAGGTTACTGAGATCATCGATCTTGGTGACGACTCGGCGACTGATGAGCTGGGCGTCCCTGTGGGTCACTCCCAAGCCCGGGATAAGGGCAAGGGGGCGACTTCCGAGGGGTCTTCACGGCCGGGCGGTACGAAGCGCAAGGATCCCATGGAGGGAAGATTGCGGGAAGCCGTGAAGGCCAGAAAGCGTGCCAAGAAGGCCGGCCTTCTCACCGCTGCCGGGGGCGATTCTAGCTCGACGGCGCTCCCCTCTCTGGGGCAGGATGGGGCCGACCCTATCGGGCCGGCTCCCCCATCTGCCGAGCGAGAGAGGGCCGGGGAGACCAGGGGCCCCTCAGAGGGTGGCGACGATGGGTCGGCTCTCCTCTCGGTGGGAACAGAGGGGGTCGGAGTTGAAGTGGCCGAGGCCGAGGCTGGGGGGCCGGTCGAGGTTGGCGATGTCTCGGGCGGCGAAGCGCTGGCCGAGACAGCTGAGATTGGGGGTTCGCCTACGAGGGCGTCGCAACCCCAAACGTCGGTGGCGTCCGGAGCGACCCGGCTTGACGTGTCGGTCGAGGTTGGGGGTTCGCCTATGGAGGCGTCGTAGCCCCAACCGACCGTGGTGCGCAGGGCGGCCGATCCCGCAGTTCGAGCTGAGCCTTCTGGCGAGGCGCCTGGTGCAGAACGGATTCTCATGCCTGTGGCTCTGGAAAGGCTCGGCATCTCGAGCAATCTGTACAGGCTTTGTTGCGAGGTGTCCGCGAGGATGAGAGGGGGAGATAGGCGTCATTCTCCTCCCGGGGTCCTCGACGTCATCATGGAGGGTGGCCTTGTCATGGCTCAGATGGGGGCCACAATGGCGGAGACCTACGCCAGGACGGAGTCAGAGCGGTCGAATCTCGCCTGGACCCTCAGAGGGTGCGAGAGGAAGTTAGCCCGACTCAATGAGGCACACGAGGGGCTCCAACGGGAGTTCTCCACGATCAGGGAGTCGACGCGGTCGAGTCGGCTGGAAGTCGGAGCGTTGACCGAGCAGCTAGCCAAGGCTCGGGAATCGCTCGAGAGGAAAAACAAACTCCTTGAGGAGGAGCGCCTTCACCATCTCGAGCTGGACGGCCATTGGGAGGCTGAGCGCGCCGAGTTACTGGACCGGGCGGAGGCAGCGGAGCGCCTTCGTTTTGAGGCCAAGGCCGACCGAGATAAGGCGGAGGGGCGAGCGGTCGAGGCCGAGGAGCGGGCGGCCGAGGCCGAACGGAAGTCGACCGAGGCAGAGGAACGAATGGCTGAGGTAGAAGAGCGGGTGGCCGAGGCATAGCGAAAGTCGATCGAGCTTGCTGACAGGATGGGACTAGTCGGGGCGGAGGCGATTGAGCAGTACAGGGGCT
Source organism: Amorphophallus konjac (assembly GCA_022559845.1). Lineage (NCBI taxonomy): Eukaryota > Viridiplantae > Streptophyta > Magnoliopsida > Alismatales > Araceae > Amorphophallus > Amorphophallus konjac. The sequence continues at coordinate 28,064 of JAHNEJ010002325.1, read as the reverse complement.
CGGAAGCCTACCTAGCCGACCTGCAGGAAGCTGCCCTTCCATACTTTGAGGTAGCACTTCACCGAGGCGCCCGCAAAGGGTTCAAGCAGGGTTACCGCCGGGCGGTGGCTTACGCTGACGAGCAAGATTCCGGGATCGATTTCCCCCTTGGCCAATGCTATGACTCGGACGAGTCAGCTTCTAGCTCTTCTGCGTCGGGCGGGGAAGATCCAGAGGGCTCTCCTCCGGCGGGGTCACCAACTCCGGCTGCCTCGGGAGGGCTCGCAACCGAGGCAGTTCTGGCACAGGCGAGGTCAGTGCCCGGGTCGGCCGTCATCGAGGGCGCCGGGGGTGAAACACCCATGCCTTCCGCTCCCGAGCTTCAAAGTGGGCCCGAGGCCTGATGTATTTGCCTTGTTTTGCCTCTTTCTTTTGTTTGTTTCTTTTTTCCTCTCTAGAGAGTTTCCTCTTTTTGAGAGAATGAATGACTTACTTGCTTATTACCTTCTTTGCCGTGATTCGGTTAGCGTATCTGTAGTGGTTGGAAAGTGCCGATACGCCCTGCGTGGTTTACCCACGCTGATTGGGCAGGCTCCTGACGGCGTCTTTCCGTTTTCTCACGCTTTGAATGCCAGGCTGCTTCGTGTATCTCGCTAAGGCGGAAGACGAGGGGTTTAAGGTGACCGTTCAGAGGGGAGAATTCCTTTGGAGTGTTTTCGAGGGGGGGGCCATTTAAGGCAAGTAGCCTCCCTTAGCCTATAAAAAGACCGAAGGGCGTCCCTTCCTCTCCACCGCTTGGGATTTTCCCTAACACTCTTTCCTCGCACCTTCCTCACGTTGTGTTGTGCCGTTGCATTCGGAGCATGGAGGATCCTTCGGAAGATGACGCTGCCGGCGATGGGGAGCGGAGAGTTCTTGCTGCTTCGGACAGTCGAGTAGGTCTGACGGTCGCCGCGCGGGTTCGAGACAGGTCCGACGGTCACCGCGCAGATCTGGAGAGGACTTCGACGTGCGGGGGCACGCCGTTTATCCTCTATCAGTTCTCGCGAGGCTTCCAGGGGGGCACCGAGATGGTGGACGGATGGGGGCATCCGTGATGCCTATCCCCTCCGGGCCTTCCCCTGTCTCCTCATCCAGCTCTGCTGGATTCTCTTGCAGCCTCTTTTTCCCTCTTCTGCTCTTCATTTCTTTCACTCTTCAGAGGCTGCTTGCTCTCTACTCCCTTCAAAGGGTTGGCAGGTTGGGGAGGTTTCCCTATGCATTCCTTTCCCCTTCCTCTTCCAAGTTCAACTTGGAAGGTAGCCTTCACCAACGTGGAAGGTAGCCTCCCTCCCCGCAGTCCCTCTGTCACCTTTGTCACGGGCCACCCGAGCCAACTGGATCGACCTCCTTTTGTCTGAGCCAGTTTCTACGCGAGGCAGAGTCAGTGGCTGGACGCGAGGAGATCAAGACCGAGTCGGCCGAGCGATGGCCTCTTGCAGTGGTGCTAGATGGATTTTTTACTTTTTGCTATGCAATGTACTGGCTTTTGCCTTTCTGATGTATCAACAATTGTTTGAATGAATAGAAGAGAATTTTATTTCGTCTAACTTGTTTGCACAACTTCAAAAGTAGAATTTGCATAGTGTGGCTGCGTTCCATGTCCGAGGAATGGGTTCCCCTTCCATTGTAGCCAGCCTGTACGCACCTTTCCCGAGCGTCTCGACCACTCGGTAGGGGCCTTCCCAGTTAGGGGATAGCTTGCCCGCCACCTCTAGTGGTCGAGAGGCTTCGGCCTTTCTGAGGACGAAGTCTCCTGGTTAGAAGTGCCTATCTCGGACTCTGGCGTTGTAGTATCGAGTGAGGCGGCGCTGGTATTCCGTTGCTCGGATGCTGTCGATCTCTCGGAGTTCATCTGCCAGGTCGAGGTTCTCGAGTAACTTTTGCTCGTTTGCCTCGGGCGAAAAGCGGATGACTCGGAGAGATGGGTTGACAACCTCTAACGGAATAACGGCCTCAGTGCCATACACCAGCTGGAAAGGACTTTCACTGGTTGCCGTTCTGGGAGTCGTTCGGTGTGACCAAAGTACGCTAGGTAGTTCCTCGAGCCAGCTACCCTTGGCCTTGCTGAGTCTGGTCTTTATGCCTTTTAAGATAGTTTTATTGGCATTTTCGACCAGCCCGTTGGCCTGAGGGTGGGCGACCGAAGTGAAGTGGTTGCGAATGCCTAGGTCGGCGCATCTGTCTCGGAAATAGCGAGAATCGAATTGCCGACCGTTATCACTCACTATCACCCGGGGGATGCCGAAGCGACAGATGATCGACTTCCACACGAAACTCCAGACGACTGTCTCGGTGATCCTCGCCGTGGCTTCGGCCTCGATCCACTTGGTGAAGTAGTCGATGGCGATGATAATGAATTTCTTCTGGGACTGAGCCGTAGGAAACGGCCCAAGAAGGTCGATCCCCCACCGAGCGAAGGGATAAGGCTCGGTAAGGGTGACGAGCTCCGTAGCTGGCTGATGGACCAAATGGTCGAATCGCTGGCATCGGTCGCACTGCTGTACGTGGGCTGTGCAGTCGCGCTGCAGGGTGGGCCACCAGTAACCCTGCCATAGTAGGATCCTGGCGAGCGATCTTCCTCCTGAATGCGCTCCGCACAGGCCTTCATGAATCTCTTGGATGGCTCGGCTAGCTTCGTCGAGGCCGAGACACTTCAGGAGGGGACCGGAGAAGGATCTCTGGTAGAGAGTGTCGTCTAGGATGACGAGGCGCCGTGCTTGGTACTTCAGTCTGCGGGCTTCTCAAGGGTCGGAAGGTTCTCGGGAGTCTCGGAGCCAAGACAGGTAGGGGGCGCGCCAGTCGCTCGGAATGGCGGAGTCAACAGCAAGGAGCTCCGAGTCAATGCTCGGGCGCTCTAGCTCTTCGAGGAGGACTGATCGGGTACCTTCCGGGTCTAGAGAGGAGGCCAACCGGGAGAGGGAGTCCGCTCGGGAGTTTTCCTCTCGAGCTATTCGGACTACCTCGAATCTCTTGAACTGTTGGGCCAGGCCTCTGACCAGCTGGAGGTATTTGATCATTGGTGCCTCTCGAGCTTCGTATTCACCGTTGACTTGGCTAGCGACCAGCTGGGAGTCGGTGTGGATTCTGACTCGCTCAGCCCCCAATCGTCGGGCCATGCGTGCTCCCGAGATAAGGGCCTCGTACTCGAAGCGTTGTTGGATGCCTGAAAGCTGAATTTCAAGGCGTACTGCAGCTCTATTCCTTCGGGGACCTCAGGAGGATCCCTGCACCACTACCGACCGAGTTGGAAGATCCGTCGACGAACAGTTCCCAGGTTGGCCCGGGCGCGGACGGAGATCTCTCTTCAGTCGGGACGGTGCTCTCGGCGATGAAGTCGGCGAGCGCTTGGCCTTTCACAGCTGAGCGCGGCCGATAGGATATATCATAGGCCCCAGCATGATGGCCCATTTGACGAGTCGCCCCGAGGCTTCGGGGTGGGCCAGAATCTTCTTCAATGGTTCGCCGGTTAGCACGGTGATGGGGTGCCCTTGGAAATAGGGTCGGAGGCGCTTGGCGGAGGTAACCAACGCTAGCACGAGTTTCTCGGTTGTGGGGTACCTCCTCTCAGCCTCGTTGAGCACCTTGCTGGTGTAGTAGATCGGCCTCTCGACTCCCAAGTCATTTCTGACTAGGACCGAGCTGACCGTTGACGGCGTTGCCGAGAGGTAGAGCAGCAAGACTTCACTTGGCACGGGCTTGGAGAGCACCGGGGGCGAGGCTAAGAACTCCTTGAGCTCGGCGAACGCTTTTTGGCATTCCTCATCCCATGCGAATGTAGCAGATGCTAACTTTGGCCCCCTCAACAGTTTGAAGAAGGGCAGGCATCGTTCGGCCGCACGGGACAGGAATCGGCTGAGAGCGGCGACATGCCCAGTCAGGCGCTGTACGTCCTTGACGCAGGTGGGCGGGCGCATGTCCAGGATGGCCTGGACCTTGTCGGGGTTGGCCTCGATCCCGCGTTGAGTGACCAAGAAACCCAGGAACTTCCCAGATCTCACTCGAAGGCGCACTTGGCAGGATTGAGCTTCATGTTGTACTTCAGGAGGGTGCCGAAGGTTTTGGCGAGGTCGGTGAAGTGATCTTGGGCCTTGGGGGTCTTGACGAGCATGTCGTCAATGTAAGCCTCGACGTTCTGACCTAGTTGCTCCTCGAACATGTGATTGACCAGCCTTTGGTACGTAGCTCCAACGTTCTTCAACCCGAAAGGCATCCGGGTGTAGCAGTATACACCGTAGTCCGTGATGAAGGCGGTCTTCTCGATGTCTTCTGGATCCATTCGGATCTGATGATAACCTGAATAGGCATCTAGGAAGCTGAGTATCTCGTTGCCCGAGGTTGAGTCAACCAATTGGTCGATGCTCGGCAACGGATAACAGTCCTTGGGGGTGGCCTTATTCAAGTCGGTGAAATCCACGCACATCCGCCATTTGCCTGAAGCTTTTGGTACCAGGACGACGTTGGCTAGCCACGTCGGGTACAGGACCGGTCTAAAAAGGCCAGTCTCATGTCCCTTGGTGACCTGCGCCTTGATGATCGTCTGCTTCTCTGGTGCATGCTTCCTTCTGCGCTGCTGTACGGGCTTCACGGTGGGGTTGAGGTTGAGCTTGTGCATCACGGTCTCTTCTGGTATCCCAGGTAGTTGATCATCGGACCAAGCAAAGACTCGGATGTACTCAGAAAGGAATTTTTTATATAGCTGCTGAACCTCGGGCGGTAGGTCGGCTCCGATCCTTACTCCTAGGGCTGGGTCATCATTTAGGAAAACCGTCAGTAATTCGCCACCAGGTTCGGTGGTTGCGGTTTTATCCTCGACTCCCCGGGGGCCCTTATCTTTCCTGTCCGGCCTTGTGGCTTCTACCGAGATATTGTAGCACCTTCTGGCCGCGGCCTAGTTACCTCGGACTTCCCCCAACCCGCTTTTGGTGGGGAACTTCATTTTCTGGTGATAGGTAGACGGTACTGCCTTTATTCGGCTGAGGATTTTTCGGCCGAAGATGGCGTTGTACGCTATCATACCTTTAATCACTATGAAGTCCACCATAACCGTAACGGTTCTGGGTGGGGTGCCGAGGGTAACCAGCAGGCTTAGGGCTCCCTCGGGATAGGTGGCCAGGCCATTAAACCCGCAGAGGGGGGTTCGGACCGGGCGGAGCTTGGATGGATCTTCCCCCATCTTAAGGAAACAGTCATAAGACAATACATCAGGGGCACTCCCATTGTCAACTAGAATCCTATCTACGTTACAATGGTTTGTCGTAGCCGAAATCACGAGGGCGTCGTCATGCGAGGTGCTCAGCCCTTCCAGGTCTCGGTCAGAGAAGACTATGACCTGGGGCTCACTTAGCGGGACCTTGGGAGGCTCTATGGCTCGGCTCGCCCGCTCGGCATGACGCTTCCTTCCTCGGCTGCTGTCGCCTCCTGATGCCGTCCCTCCGGAGATGACGTTGATGTAGACCCCTCGGGGGGCGTTGTCGATCTCCTCTGCGGCGCCTCGGTCTTCTTTACGCTCGACTGTGAACCGAGCCAGGTGCCCCTGACGGATGAGGCGCTCGATCTCGTCCTGGAGCTGGTGGCAGTCACCAGTGTGGTGCCCGTGGTCGCTGTGGAACAAGCAATGCTTGTCGCGATTACGGTTCTTCGACCTCATCGGCTCGGGCTGGCGGAGGAGTCCCGAGTCTTTGATGTCTTCATAGATCTCATAGACCGGTGCGGCTAGTGGGGTGTACCGCTCATACTTCCGCTTGCGCTCCCCATCACGGTCTCGCTTTTTCCCCGAACCTGAATTTGGCTCGGAAGTCCGCTTATTGTCCCCCTCCCGACCCGAGCCGGTTGCGTCTCGGCAAGCGTTGAGCACCTCCTCGCACTCGGCGTGGCGTAATGCCAGAGTCACTAGCTCGGCCAGGGTCGAGGGAGGGTGGAGGACAAGTTCGCGGCGGTGATTCTCGTCCCTGGTGCACCCAGTCAGTGCGGTTATGGCTGAGGCCACGTCCAGGCGGGGGATTCTCAGGACTTCCGATTTAAATCGGTGAATATAAGCCCAGAGTCTTTCCCCTTGCGCCTACTTAAGGGCCAGGAGCCCCGCTACTGACCTTGGGGGGGGCACTTCCGGTGAAACTCTCTTTGAAGACTCGCCCGAATTGCTTGAAGTCTCAGATGGATCCGGGGGCGAGGGCCCGGAACCATGCTTGAGCTCCTTGGACCAGGGTGGTCACGAAGGCTCGGCACTTGATGGGGTCCGATGCTCCGTTCAGGGTCATCAGAGCCTCGAAGCTGTCGTAATGATCGGTCGGGTCGCCCTGGCCGTCGTAGAGCTTGAAGGTCAGAATGGAGGTTCTGGGAGATACCTCTGCCTTCAAGATGTACACGGAGAACGGGGATTTCTCCTCATCCTCCGGGAAAGAGGTCTTCTACAGGGCGTGGAGGGCGCGCTCCTGTTCTGCGAAGTGTCTCTCAAAATCCCGCAGCCGGAGGGATAGTTCCGGTTGTTGTCGTGCCGTGGGGCTAGGGGGAGCGTCTTGGCGATCTCCGGGAACGTCAGCTTCTGGGTTCGGACGGCGCCCCCCCAGTTTTCCCCTTCTCGGTGTGGAGGAAGCCTCTTGCTCCGGAGGTGGAGCCTGCGAGGGTCCTCCAATCCTGTTGCGGATGAGCTGCTGGCCGCGGAGAGTGAAGCGACCTCCGGTGGTGTGCTGGGACGTATTTTCGTGGGGAGGGCTCCCTGACGGAGCGCGGGACCTTCCATCCCTAGCCGCCTGGGCCCTCATGAGTTCCACAAGGACATCCAGTTTCGCGTTGAGGGCTTGGAAGGCTTCGGCGCCACCGTTGGGGGGTAGCCCTACCGCCGCAGGGGGGTGGCGGTCCGTCGGTGGGGACGCTGGCGTTAGAGGGAGGGTTCTGTGAGGCCCTAGAAGGGCCATCCCCCGCCAGTACCACGGCCTTACCCCTGTCGCCGGCGGACCTCCTCCCTGAGCTTCTTCGCACCATACTGGCTTTTTGTACGTTTCCCACAGACGGCGCCAGATGAAGAGGCGTGATCTCGCGCTGGTCCTGAGCGGGCTGAAGATCACCAGATCGTGAACCGCGAGATAGGGAAACAGATCAGAGGGCCCAGGGAGAATCCCTGGGGCAAACCCTCCGATGCTTAAGTCAATGGAGCTATGTGGGAGCAATAATAGGGAGGAGAGAGCTTGTGCGCGAGATCCCTCTCCACCAGAAGGGTGAAGCGGTTCTTGCTCAGGGGTTATGGGTAGATGATTGCCCTTGTCGGCTTACCTTTCGCCGGAGGGTATCCCTAGTTTAAATAGTACGCCGTCTCCTGGAGTCCTGCAAGCCGAGGGGTTTCAGGTGGGGGTTACGTTCTCATCGTGGGCTTTTATTGCTTTATCGTGAGGGCGTTATCATCCTGGGTAAGAAGAAGTCCCTCGCCTTCCTGAATTCCTGCCTGCGGCGGACTCCTAACGGCTGCAAGGATAAGCATTTGTCGGTAGTTCCGAGCTCAGAGAGTCTAGCCCTGTTCGGGCGATAGGCTCAGCTCGGTAGAAGATGGGTCGGATAGGCCGGCCTACGCCTTCTTCTCCAGGGCGGAGAGATGGCTCGGGCACTGACCTTTCCTGCCACCTGACCGACACTCGGGCCCTCCGAGCCTTGAGGCCGCCTGGGAGGGTTGTGTCCTTGAGTGCTTTTTATTGGGCTTTCTTCCCTAAGTGGGCCCTGTGGGCGGTCACTTAGGCGAGCTTGGCCTCGTTTGGTCCTGCCGGGCCTAGTCGGGCTGCTCTTTGAATGGGCTGCAGAAATCCCCCTCTCCACCTCCCATGTGTGTGTGCAGGCGTCGTTCTGCGTGTGTGTTGGAGGGTCGCTCTGTGTGTGTTGTCTTGTAAGGGTCTTTGCAAGATAGTGGAATGCTCATCGGTTTGGTGAGGGGTGGACGTAGGCGCACAAAGGTGTGTGCCCGAACCACCTAAAAATCTCTGTGTCTCATCGTTTGCTTATGGTTTGCAATTCCTCTATTATTGTTATTCGCTATTAGTGGTTTTGGCACCGCGTTCCATACACACACATACTCACATCATTAACAATCACACGCGAGCGGGCTTTGGGAGTGTGTTCATCTTGCTATATCTAGTTCATGTTAATCAAATCTCATAGAGGCTAATCGCTCAACTTTCTATTGATCTAAAATTGGTGTCAATTAGTATTAGTCGGTGAGGAAATTAGTTATTAGTGGGCCAATCAATTCACCCCCCTCTTGATTACCGTTGTCCCGGACCCAACAATATTCATTTTAATATTATATGTTCTATTTTATGTTCAATAAATTTTGATAGCTAAATTGCTTGGGGGTGTTTTTTTGTCTCAGTTGATCTGGGTTCGAACCCTACTAGGAGCATATTTTTTTTTTAAATTTAAAATTTTTCTTTAAAGAAAGGGTCAAAATATAAACGTCGGTTGTAAGATTCGAATCTCACGTTAATGCACGTCACTCTCTAACTAACTAACCTATAAGTGATTTTAACATATAATTGACTGTAATAAATATTTATTATATAGTTGACACGTTGCATTATAATACGGTACAGTGTCGTATTGTACTGTACCAATAAAGTACCGGTACGGCCGATACGAATGGGTCATCAAATCTTGATCTCTACATAAAATTTAGAAAAATACTCTTATAAATCTTGCGAAGGGGCACAATGAATCTTTTCTTAAGGAATTCAATAGTATTATGTTAAATATAATAAAGATAAAAATATAGGAGTAATTTCATAAGATTTTAAGAGTATAAAGTTAATTTTCTAAAATTTATACACTCTGGCTCAACATACTAGAAATGCGGAAAGGTAAATGGTGCATAGGGCAGAGGGTGAAATAGAAGGATGACATTTAGCAAAAACTATGATGATGATATATTTTCTACAAGGATATATAACTCATAAGAAATTTTCATTATCATTTGATGGATAGTTTTAATTGTAATATAAAGCCATGTCAAACATTGAGCATGAGAGGACACTAGGATATATATGTTTGCCACTTCATAGTTTAAAACAGTAATTTAAAAATTCTTCAAATATTTATTTGAATATTAAGGACCAACCATTTTGATTGATATTAATTTATTTTATAAATTTTGAACGTGTCTAAAGAATGTATGTTATCACATCATATAAGGGAAAATTTCTTCTAGAATTTGTTTCTTAAGAAGGAATACCCATTCAGATCTACCTTAAAAATTGTAGAGAGTTTTACCCAATGATTTTTGTAGAGATTACAATAGAGAATTGAGGAGGGAAGAATCCGTCTAGGCCTATTAAAGTACAATAATACTTGGCCCAAGATCCAAACCCATGTCTTGCACACGTAATTGCTCTACAATCCACGTGGCGTAGGATCTAAGAACTATTATCACAATAATGACAGAGTAATGGGTATCGAGAGGCAACCCACGGCCCTCGCCTTCTGCAATGTAGAAGATCGGGCGACCCACGACTCCATGTCTCCTCTACGGTGGCAGACCGAGTGATGCGGGACGCTATGCAAACTTGGACTCTATGCGGTAATATGGCTAAAAGATAACTATAACCAGCAACGACACAACTATATAAGCAACATCGACGCGACACCTAACGTTCCCGAGAGAGAAATTATGCACGCAACAAGCAACACAAGCTCACAATCGTCCCCAAGAGAGGGAAGCGTGTCGATCCGCACGGTTGAGAAACCGGCGAGTCTAGGGTCGGCAACTCCACACTCGTGACTCGGATGAGTCACGGGACGGTCACACTCTCTCACCGTGGCAACGATATAAGTAAATATGGTAGCTACGCACCCATGATCTCACAAGCAGCGACATCAAGAGTAAATACTAAATAAGCAAGCAAACCAAGGGGGGAGCGGACGCGTACCTCCACGCTCGAGACGTGGGGAAGAAACCCGGCCAAATCCAAAACCACCCGGCACAAGAGCTAAACAAGTACAACCCAAACAAAAGCCCACTCCTCGCAGGGAGGTAAAAGGCTACACAGCGATCCGGGGGTCGTGCGAAGTGGGGTGACGGGGCACGGGTCGGTGTAGCTTGTCGTCCACGAACCGCTACGAACCGGTATGAACAGGGACCAGCGGCAAGGATGGCATGTCACGGAGGCCGAGGAAGGCACCAACGTCCCTGGAGGTACGCTGTTGTGGATGGCGAGCCTTCTGGATGAAGAGGTAAGTCGACGGCACTGGCTGGAACCTCCTGAGTGGCCTCGAGCGGCGGGCCGATAGCTCACCGGTCTGCGCGTGCGCTAGGAGGCAGCAAGAAGATGAGCCCGGTACACCACTTTCTTCATGTCCTCTGGTCACGGAACTTAGCTTGGACGTTGCTGGAGATGTCCCAGGGATGCCGGTGAAGTGGCAACTGCAACTGGGTACCGTGGAAGGCAAAGCGTATTTTGAAGCCAACCCTGCGCAATCTGGACTGTGTGCTGGCCGCAGGACAGGGGACCGAAGATTGGGCTGGAACCAGAGCTTATTGGAGGCGAATGGGGTGGGGTTTTCTCTGGTGGATAGTTGATAGACGTAGGATGATTGGGTAGCAGGGGCGGGGTGGTGTGCAGTGGCGGTTTTGGGCTCGGGAGGCACTGGAAAGTAGAGCTCAGTCTGCAGGCCTGTGTAGACTAACAGGGAGACAGAAAAGTAGGATGGTAGTGCGCAAGGCAAACGGGCTCTGATTGACTTTAAATTTTTATGGTGGAAGGTTTAGAATGTGGGGATGACGTGTACCAATTTTTATAGTATTTTGAAAAGATTTGAGGGTCGATAAAATTACTGTGGACTGGTTCTATCCCGTCGGGCTGCACAAGGCCAGTCTGCATAACAAAACGGGCTATGAAGAGAAGTTTGACCACCGATGGAGTTTTGGCGTGAAAGTTTAACTAGGTATAGGGGACATATGTAGGAAGAAAAACTCTGAAGAGGTGAATATGATCTGAGGTTGGGAAAGGGGCGTACCAAGGTGATCTTCAGGGTTCAGGTTTTATGGAGGTCTGCACAGGGGCAGCCAGCGCAGGTAAAAGGCTTACAAAGGGAATTTTATCAAATGGACGAATTTTGGCATGGAGTTTTCGGGAGTGTCTTGGGGACAGGAAGAGGAAGAAAAGTCAAGAAGATGCTGAGGGGATATGAGGACGGGAAGGAAGGGTTCCAACCTGATCTTTGCAGCCCAATTCTGCAGGCAGACAACCAAGACTAGTGCGTAGGGCAGCAAGGGCTATCTCCCCCGAACTTGTAGCAACCTTTGATCCATGAACTCCGGACTTGAGGATAGGTTGGGGAAGTCGCCTCCCAGTAGATTGAGCAGCAAGAAACCTATAATAGACCTTAGGAGTCCTTCCCAAGGGAAGAGGAAGAGGGGGAGAAGAGATAGAGGGTGTCACACCCTAGAGGGGAGGGGAGGAAGAAGAAGGAAATGCTCTTGGCCAAAACTCAATTTTTATTCATTCATTCATCAAATCCCTCAAGAGGGGGAATACATGATAATATATAGAGTTTGGACTCCACCTTCCCTCCTTAGAGTTTGAATTTGAATCCCTTTGAAATTTAAATTCTATGGGCTCCATCATTGCGCCTTGGAGTTTGGATTTGGAACCCATTTGAAATTTAAATTCTATGGGCTCTATCATTGCTCGTTGGAGTTTGTGTTTGACCCATATGAAATTTAAATTCTATGGGCTCCATTCTCTCTCCTTGGAGTTTGAATTCGAACCCATTTGAAATTTGAAATCCTAAAATGATGCAAACCCAAATACATGCCAAAGACACACCTAAGACGTACACAATACAAAATACGACCAAGTACGTACAAAATACAAATACGACCCAAATACGTACAAAATATAAATACAACCCAAATATATATAAAATACAAATACATATAAAAATACGTACTAAAGTGACAAAGCTCCGGGGGAGACTCCAGACTGTCCCCCAGCCACAAAGAGGTCGGTGTCGACCGAGTCGTGCTGTGTGTCAGGTACTGTTTCAGCATTTTTTTTTTCCTTTCGTTCGTGCATCGATAAGCCATTTGGCTAATTGGTAGTCAACTGACTGATTGACGATGCGGGCGTGCCAGTCACATGAGTGACAATTTTATTGTGCGCTCATTCTGACCCATGTCGGGCGAATGTGAGGTTCGGTCGGGACCAGCAGTCCGCCATACCATAAAGGCTATGGCGTTAATTACATCCCCCACGAGGAGGGAACACCTTTGATTAATTGCCGAGATAGCGGGCTGTCGAAGCCGACGTAAAGAGAACTACATGATGATTATAGCAATGACAGGCAGGATGCAGCATTAAACATGCAGAAGATGTGTAGGTTAATGGGAAAATGGATCCTTGGTACGTGGCGGAGGAAGCAGGTCCGAAGACCACCATCGCGCACGACGAAGGCTTCCGGCCAAACATGATCCGGCTTCCAGTCGACGCCATTTAATATACCCGAGGATCTATGCATGCATGCACACAGGATATTCATGATTATATTGAATATGAAGATAGCGCCACGAAGGCGGCGGTGATCGACCACATTTATTGCCCCTCGTCGAGAGGAGGAAGGACGACATGAGTATGATAGCGAAAGCATGAATGCTAACAGATACGATGATGATGACGATGCAACAGCGTAAATCCGATAGCATGCCCTCTTCCTTCGGATTATACCGAAGAAAGGGAGATAGGACATCCATCCATGGAGAGTTGGAATGGAGACCCAAAAGAAGATCAGGCACAGGCCTGGGTCCAAAAAGGATTCAAATATGACGGGACCATCTGCGCCGTTCGTTAATATTCCCCTCGAGGGGCCATTGGAGGACATGCGGCGGCAGAACTCCGAGGGCCAGTGGGGAGACGGGAGAGTTATCGTGTTCGGTGTAATGTAGGGGTGAATTTCCCCCGTCAATGTATCTCCCATGAACATGGGTGAAGAACCATAGTCCCCTCATACGGTAATGAAGAATGGCTCGGGGGTTGATAACAATAGAATATTGAATTTGGGCTATGTTTGGGTCTGATGAAGAAGGAGGGCATCAGACATCCAAATGACAACATCATTAAGGTGAAACGGCACAGCACCGGAGTCGGCTCGGGGGCCAAACGGCACAGACTGCTCTCGGCGCCATGACAAACCAGGGGGGGATCGGCACAAGGATCTGGGGCCTCGACGCGGTGGCACCCGGCGCGGGCCGGTCTCGGCGCGCCATGGGGCAAGGGCATTCGGCGCCACCCCCACCCGGCGTGGGTTTAGCGCCGGGGGGCGATGGCGCCGGGAGGCTTTTGACGCCGTGGGAGTTTTGGCGCCGGGAGGGATTTATTGGTTTTGAAGGAGGATACCAGAAGGGCTTCCTTGTTTAATGAGGGCTTCAGGGTGATGAATGGATGGATGGATGAAGATGGAGAATGAGAGTGGTTCCACCTGCCAAGGGATCCAAGGAGATCATCACTTATGAGATCTGTTCCCTGCGATGGCAAGAGACCGTGAGATGATATAGCTCAGGCTGTTGCCATGTCAGGGGATTAAGCACTTAATTCCGATGAAACATCGTGCCGTATAACGGAATAAAAATCCTGGGCAAATTTTGACAGCATCTCCCCTTATTTTGGGAGTGTGCCAAGAGGGTATTATGGGATATCTACTCACGGGTGCCGGAGTAGAAACCAAAATAGGTGCCGGGCGTAGCCCGTAATCCAAGGAGGGCCGGATCATACGAGATCCCATCCCCTCTGTTGTAATCTTCCCAACTCAGTCGATCGGAGGTCATGCAGAGGCAGAGCTCCTTGACTTAATGGGTTATAGAATGTGAGGGGCGCTACCCCTGTTTGATATAGCTCCCGTGAGGACAGAGGGAAGGGCGATGCCTCTCCACAGGAAAGGGCATTTAACGCAATGATGGCATGGCCTGATAGCATCAAGACGGTCAGAAAATGTGAAGATATCGATGTAGAGCAGAGGGATAAGTTTTGACATAGCAATGGGATGGGCTCGGCGCGATAGGAGAAGCCTAACCGGCGCGACAAGTCCCCGGCGCGAGACCTACGCCGAGGGGGAGTTCGCGCCGGGAGGCTTTCCGATAGGGATTCTTTCTGTGGCAAGGGCTTCAGAGGGTTTTGGGCATTTAGAAAGAGAGTTTATTCAATGATTCGACAACCCTTACGGGCAATCATAGGGAGGATAATCTGGTGTGAAGATGGCCTTTCCTCTGGGACTTCACTAGGAGCGGAACCACCCACAGAAACTCAGGACTCTGGCCCGTATTCAACCCTCTTCATTTCACAGACGAGGAGCCGTGAGATAGACTGTCTCAGGCTCTCGTTGTGGATACGAGGTTAAAAGAGCGCGCGGCAGAAGAACCTTCAACAAAATCAGAAAACCCGACGATGAAACACGCCTAGTTACCAGTATCCTTAGCATATGGCGAACCTCGGATGCAGAGACAGAAAGAAGAGGGTAATGAAAGGACAGAGCTCAACCCATTCTTCTATTAACTATATCAGCCAAATGGCTCACACGTATGCGATTTAAGAGAAAGAAATCCAACTCAAAAGAGAAAGAAATCCAAGACTTTATCCCTGCAGACAGGGTTACATTAGCATTCGATGCTACTGTAGCAAAGATGCTCGAAAGCAAAAAAATAAGAAGAACATTCAGACAGACAGAGAAGAGAAAGCAAAGGATCTGCGACTGCACGGCCCTCACACCTGAATCCCTTCTCGAGCCTCTGTCTCTCTCCTTTTCCCTCAGCTTCTACGAAGGGCGCTCGAGCTCTCCTCTTTCCTTTCTGATGGCTAAGCCCCTCTTCCTTCTGCTTTCTTCTTTGTGTTTTTTTTTGTCTCTCTTCTATCTTCTGTCTATCTCTCTTCTTTTCGTTCGAAGGGCAGGCCTCTTATAGAGGTGAGGCTCTTCATGCATTCGGCACGAGCTTCCCAGCGTGCCAGGATCGCTTCTCCCGGCGTGACATCCGTCGGCGCGTCCTGTCTATTGCTTGGGCTTGGCCCATCCATTTGTCATTCGGCCCAGTCGTCCAGGATACACTTAGTGAGCTCCTCTCGATAGTGGGGTTCTTGACACATACATATTGCGACTCCATCGAGCCCATTTACACCTTGGATTCACACATGCGTACGGGGCACTGTGCGTCTTGGCCCAGGAGTATCAGAGATGTCTGAACATCTGTTTCAGCAGGCAGATGATTGCCTGAGTGTTGGTGTAGTTTAATCAGCCTGACTATCTGAAAGATAGCAGCACTGGACAGCGACCTAGCCAGAGATGGCTTTAGTCGAACAGAATGATAGGGGTAGTGGGTTTCTTCTATTCAGACTCTCAGATCTCCCGGGGGTAGCACGTGAACTGTGCCCTCTACTGATCTTCAAAGCTGTGAATATGCTATAGTTTCTTCTGGTATATTTTGGGTGTCAACAAATGCCCCCCACCCGTAGGTGGCGTGAGTGAAGCATGAGTGACACGGGACATGCGGGTGTACATCACGTCACACACTGTGCTTCGTGGTCTCTTCAGGTCTGCTCCTGTGCATTGGCTATTCTTTTGACTCTGAGTCTTCATTCTGCTTTGCGTGACTTCCATGCTTTATAAGCAAATTTGGATGAACACCAGCATTTTTGGCTCGGCCTGATGATTGCATTATCCCTGGAGGGCTAATCGGTGCCATAGACGCTCCCGGCACGCTCTTCTCGGCGCGCTGGTAGGCTCGGCGTAGAGTTCCCGGCGCGGTGCTCCACTCGGCGCGGTGATCATCGTGAAGTCCCTCGGCGTGGTAACCGCCCCGGCGCGCTTCAGTCTTCGGCGCGGGGGCCATTCGGCGCGCCTTTTGGCGCGTCCGGCCGGTCGGCGCGGCCGCCTTCTCGGCGCGCCTTCTGGCCGGGGCGCTATAAGCGCCGAGAGGGGGAGAGAAGGGCTCATTTGCTCCTGAGCCTTCTCTCTCCTCCTCCCCTTCTCCCTCCGTCGCCCGGGAACGGTCGGCGTGGAAGTCTCCCTCCGGGGAATTTTGTTTCGGGACTCCGTCCCTGTTTATTTCGGAGTCACCCCCTCTTGGTGGGTGTTCTCCCATTTAACTTCTGGGCATGCTCTCAATAAGGGGAGATGCTGTCGAAATTTTCTGAAAATTTCTTTTCTATATATATTTTCTTTATATCACCTTCTTATTCTTTCTTCCTTGGTTTTATATCTGCAGCTCGCTTGGAAATGGCTTCTTCCTCTAGCCGTGTTGCTTCCGGCGTTGCTGATATTGACTCCTCTCTCCAGGGCAGGGCTTCTGGTCCCGTTGTGACTTGGAGGAATGTTGGACAGCTGGACCGGGGTCTTGGGAGGATTGCCATAGTTGATGAATCCTCTGGCTCCGAAACAGATACAGTATCCGCCTCTCGCATTGTAACTGTCGAGGGAGGACTGGACTTCAATCGCGATGACGACTACCGTGCGGACTTCCCGAAGGATCGTCACCTCGCGCCTTACATTTGTACCTTCAACGTCTCTGGGAAGAGGGACGTCATGCTGGCTCGGATGGTGGAGCGGGCCATGTTGCTGGACCGGGACAGCTTGAAAGGTTCTGTGTATCGTGGCGATACCATATACCTCCCGGGGGAGCGGCGCAAATGGGACGCCGTCTTAGGGGTAACAGAGCTGGAGGCAGAGCAGAAGATGCTGACACGGGCTCCAGAATTCACACCAGCCAGGTGGGACAACACCATAGGTCGGGTTAACAGGGAGAAACCCGGCTACGGTTTATTCTTGGCGCCCATCAAGTGGGGCTACAGAGAGGAACCGTTTGTGCTGAACTGCTTGGCTGTTCAGTTCAAATTTCAATTGGCAGCTGGGTGGTTTGCAGACACGAAGGTGACAGATGCTCACCTCTTCCGTGTAGGGGCGGTGGAATTTACAGAGTATGTTCTGAAAGAATATGCACCGCTGCTGGTCAGGGCCGGGGTGTACCACAGTGTGTATGCATCCCGCTTCAGGTATCCCATTTCAAAGGGGCTGTGCTGTGGCATGTTCGAAGTATTTTGCCCGCAGTTCAATACTTTCTATACAGCAGAAGGTGAAACCTCTCTGGATCTATGGAGCCTATCACAGTTATCGGGCCTGCCGATTAACGGAGAGCCCTATGAGGAGGTCTGCATTCATGACTTCATCAAGGACGAAACGGACGGCGAAGGTGAATATTACTTCGGCTATTCATACCGGTACTTGATGAAGGCATACCGCTCCCTCTGCCTGACGCTGAATAGGGGATCCTCAAAGGGATACCGGCCCCGGGAGAAGAGCAGCAAACTGAGAGTCCGAGCAGGACATTGGATTCAGTATTTCTTCGGGGGCCCTTTGAAGTACAGTGAGTTCCCTCATGTAGCTCCTGTTGCGGGCAAGCCTAGTAGGCCGCCCAAGTTTAAGTCGGAGCTGCCTGCTTCTCTTCGGGGGATAAGCCGCGGGGGGCCGAATCCGATGGGGGCGGATCCCCTCACCCATTGTGCTGCATACCTCACCTTCTGGCTATGTACTTTCGCTCTCCCGCAGGGGGATGAGACAGTCATTAGGCCGGAGGCAATATACCCGGCTTGTCAGATGGCTTGGGGCATACGGCTTGCAATATGTCCCGCTGCACTGTGCCTGATTTACAAATCCCTTGGGGATATTCATAGGCATCGGATCCCCCGCTCCTTCCGGACGGTGGGGCCGTTTCACTTTTTTAATGCATGGGTGTGCAATTTATTCCCAGAGCTAGCTCCCCGGACTTTGCAGACAGTGACATTGTATCCCAGAATGCTGGAGTTTGCAAGTGCTGAGCCGGGTCCGGTGTCCCAGCAACTTTTCTCCATTCGTGGCCGACTGGCAAGGGTTCCGATGGATTCGGCGGGGACTATCCACTTTTGGAATCTGGCCGCACATTCATCTCCATTGGTGAATCGTCAGCGTGAGTGTAAGCTCGAGGCGGTGGAGACCTTCACACACTTCATTTCGGGCAACACCGTGACCCGACCAGTCTTGGAGCCTGAACTCGTTGACTGGGTTTTATCAATCCGCCCCAGTGTTTTAGTATTCAGAAAGGGGGGCGCAGTTTATTTGGAACCCTACTATCCTTTCAGGTTCGGCCGGAATTTCGGCTACGATCAGCACATTTCGCCTTCGGTTGCCCTGTTTCCTTTAGACAGCAGGTCAAAGCATGGCTCGACCGTCGTGGACGAAGGTCGCTCCTGGTGGGACTATTTTCACCGCCGGGACGCCAACACCTTCAGAGTGCCGATGCCGAACCGAGTCCCCCGAGTCACTCCAGAGTACATAAAATGGTGGAATGCTCGCACGAGCTTCTACCGCAATGCCCGGATGACATGCTGGGACGTGGCCGAGCGCGCCTTTCTGAGCCAGCAGCCTGGGCCCGTCTTTGACATTGACGAAGCTCATTTGAAGAGATTATTTTCTCACCACCCGAAGGAGGCAGAGGCATATATAGCGGGCAGGAAAGCCATCAAGGAGGGAGTAGCCGACCCACTGACACCCGTTCTTGCTGATATAAGTGAAGATGCTTTCACGCAGAATCTAGAACACCTGTGCCAGATTGGTGGTTCCCGCCTGGAGCTTCAGCAGTATCCGTTCCCTATCGAGGAGCCGCTCTCCAAAGCAGTTTCATGGAAGTGCGAGGTGGATCGCTTTTACCCGTGTCGGGCGTTTGTTAATAGAGAGGACAGAACCCCGACATACTATCAGCATACATCCTGGCTGTTTGTCCTGATGAGCATCCACGGACTGACCCTTGAGAGTCCCGCAGCTGGTGTTCTGGACAAGCCTCTATTTGTATCTTTTCATTATGCCGATGTCTGGGGCTTTGACCACCTCGGCTTGTATCATTGTATAGCTTCGCACGGACATGCGGACCTGGCCGACCTAGTTGACAAGTGTAAGAAGATCGGCGACGTCTGCTGGCTTGTTCGGGAGGCTGCATCCCGAAGCAAGGAGGTGGCTTACCAGTATTGGCCACTCTCATCTTTTTACAACGGCCGGGCAGGTAAGCGCTCCTCCGTTGACATGTAGATTAGTTTGTTGCCTTGCTCCTTCATAACGGCGTGCGCTTCACTTGACAGACCGTCCGGATATCAAGCAGCAGGGGCTTTATAGAAAAATCATCTCCCAGGCACAGAAGCCGGAATATTTTGAGGTCCCTGCACCAGCGCCGACTACTACTCCACTGCCGCCTGGCAAAAAGAGAGCGGCCTCTGCAATGAAAGTTGCAATAGGCCGAGCGAGGAAGGCTCGGAAAACTTCTTCCAAGCGGCCTTCGACTGATGCGCCTGAGACTCCCCTGCCCGAGGTGCCATCATTTGAACAGTTCGCCGCTCGGAGAGAAGCTACTCAGCAAGCAGCTGAAGGTGACATTATTTTCCTTGTGTGGTATAAGGGGATGCTCTTTTCACGGCATTTTCATTTTCATTTTCATTCATTTCATCATTTTTTGATGTCTTCTTTGTATGGCTTCAGCTCAAGGAGTGGCTGACACCACATCTGCTGAGGAAACCGCCCTGGAAGCCGGAGAGATAGGGCCCTCCGTCATAGCCCCGGTAGGGGTGACTGAGACAGTTGGAGCTGCAGAGGGGAGTCTCCCCGCTGTTGAGGAGGATGTCAGACTTCCTTCTCCTACGCCTGCCAGTGAGGCCGAGGGTGAGTTGCACAATTGTGGTTCTTTAGGTTGTCCCTTTCATTGAGCTTTACATCCTGCCTTATACACTTGTTTTGTTGTGATGGCAGGGGTGGTCAGCGCGGCGGCTGAGGCGCCTGTCGTGGAAGCTCCTTTACAGCCCGCGGGACATAAGACTGCGCTGAAGAAGGGTGCTATCCCATTGCGGCGTGTGCTTACCCGCTCAGCGTCCCGTCAGGCGACGGAGGAGGCGGGCCAACCCGAGATCAGCATAGATATTTCTTCGAGCAGCTCTACCACCCCTTCTGACGAAGAGACTGACCATCATTCTTCAGAAGGTGATGAACAGGGGTCTGCAATAGGCAGCAAAGGGGCTTCAGCTCCCTTCATAATATCAAGCGATGCTTTGATTTTCAGTCCTCCGAGGCTGCCGAGGGCACCGTCCGAGGGAGTGGTACAGGAGGAATTTGCTGGATTGGACGTGGAGGCGGAGATAACCCCTCCTTTTGCCGCTTCGTCTGCAGGGTTGGAATCTTCTATTCAGGGGCTAGAAGAGATGGATGCCGCCATCATAGTAAACTCTATTCGCCCCTTTACAGAGCCGCATATCCCCCTCCTTTTTTGTCACCTTGGTGTTTACATGAATTTTCATTCCAGGAACCCGAAGCCGCTATTCATTCCCCGGCATCGACTTCTGATACTGCTGTGGTCTCGTCAGAGGCCTCGGATCTGCTACCGCTGGCCGCTGCATCTCCTTCAGGGACAATCACCCTACTCCGCCCCGTGCCGGTGAGGATACATGCGGCTGTTGGGGGCTTACCCTCGGAGCCGAGCCAGTCGGGGGAGAGTCTCGCCCTGGCGTCGACGACCGAGTTGAGGGCTAAGGCTGACCCGCAGAGGGGATCTGGTTTTATATCGGCGGCCATAATGACGATCGCGCCTGATTCTGCGATTCCATTCGTGCCGGAGACAGAGTTAGAACCTCCGTCTCTCCTAGGCTCTGTTGAAGGAAGCCCTGACAGGAGTCCGACTGAGCAGGAACAGGTTGTCGTGGTATCTGCTTCTTCGGCTTTGACGGCCGTTCCATCCTCTTCTTCCGAGCCTGACACCGGCTTATGGGCCGCCATAGACAAGGAAGTGACCTTCGAGGTGCCTCCGGCGGCTTCCCTGGGCATTACCTCATCGGAGGAATTTGTCTGGCAACATCTAGAGATGTTGCGTCAAGTTGTGGAATCTCAGCCAACGCTGTCTTACTCCCAGTTGAAGGAAGCGGCTGCGCGACTGACGATCGGGCTGCAGGCGCTGGGCTGCCCTCTAGATATCTGGACACAGCGGGTGCTTTTCTTGTTGAAGTTTGTGAATCGCCGAGACTTTCTCGAGAAAATAATGGGCGACCGGCTGGCGGCCCTCAAACTGCAGAGAGTTGACTGTCAGGCGGAGCTGACGTCTCTGATCTCTGATCTTCAGGAGAGCAGGGCTCAAGTTGAAGCTTCTGCAACCCAGGCGCACATTTTACGTAGCCGACGGGAAGAACTCCGCTCTGAACTGGCTACTGTAGAAGCCGAGATACCACGGCTGGAGGCTGCGGAAGTCCAAGGCATTGAAAGAACTTCCTTGCTGGAGGGCCGAGTCGCGTCCCTAGAGACTGAGGTGACTCGGGTTCAGGAAGAGGAAGCGCAGCTCCATGAACTGGGGGCGACTCCTCATGTCGGGCTTATTGACTTTGCTGATATCTTCAGGCGGCTTTAGCTGGTCCGCCTTTGTAATCTGTCCCCTCAAAGGGGCTCCTTTTGTATTCACTTCCCCTTTTGCAATGAAGATAGAAGTTTCCTTCACTATATTATATTATTTTTTGTTCACATCCACATTTGCATTTGTTGTGTCTTGCGGCAATTCTGGCGACCTGCTGGGAAGTACCTCCATGTCCGTGCAGCAGGAGAGCGTCCACCCTCTCAAGGAAAGGATGGGGGCCTCGCTCCACCGCGGGACAGGGTTCCAGAAGTTGTCAGGTTGGTGCCGACGTAGGTCTTGCTGACAAGAGGCGTCGAAACCGTGACTGCCGGTTGCTTGTGGTAATTCCATTATTGACCCTGATTGGGGAGATATTGACCGACCTTGTCAATGGTGATACAGGTCGAAAGGGTAGACGGTCTTGCCGATGGTGACCAGAACCGGAAGGGGTAGCGACCGATCTTGCCGATGGTGACAAGGGTCAAAGGGGTAGACGGTCTTGCCGATGGTGACAAGAACCGGAAGGGGTAGCGACCGATCTTGCCGATGGTGACAAGGGTCGAAAGGGGTAGCGACCGATCTTGCCGATGGTGACAAGGGTCGAAAGGGGTAGACGGTCTTGCCGATGGTGACAAGAACCGGAAGGGGTAGCGACCGATCTTGCCGATGGTGACAAGGGTCGAAAGGGGTAGACGGTCTTGCCGATGGTGACAAGAACCGGAAGGGGTAGCGACCGATCTTGCCGATGGTGACAAGGGTCGAAAGGGGTAGACGGTCTTGCCGATGGTGACAAGAACCGGAAGGGTAGCGACCGATCTTGCCGATGGTGACAAGGGTCGAAAGGGGTAGACGGTCTTGCCGATGGTGACAAGAACCAGAAGGGTAGCGACCGATCTTGCCGATGGTGACAAGGGTCGAAAGGGGTAGACGGTCTTGCCGATGGTGACAAGAACCGGATAGGTAGCGACCGATCTTGCCGATGGTGACAAGGGTCGAAAGGGGTAGACGGTCTTGCCGATGGTGACAAGAACCGAAAGGGGTAGCGACCGATCTTGCCGATGGTGACAATGGTCGAAAGGGGTAGACACTGGACGTGTACAAGTGGGATATCGGATGAAGACCCTCGCCCCGACCTCGGAAATGGCCTTTGGACGACGGATGGTTCATCACTATTCATCATTCATTTTTATTCACATTACTGACCTAAGCGCCCTTTCGGGTTTTCGCCGAAGCCAGCCCCCTCTTGCTTTTGCCCGCGCGCCCTTTCGGGTTTTCACGCGGCGGGGTACCCGATTTTGCCTGCGACGCCCTTTCGGGTTTTCGCCACAGCTGGGTTATAGCCATTTTTGCACTTGACCTGACATAGGAGCAAGTCTGGTGGGGTATCTCTATTTTTAACCCCATTTTTCTTTTCTTTTCTTTTTCTCTTTTTTTTTGTTTTTGAATTCGAGATTCAGAAGAACTGGACCGCGGGAACGCTGACCGTCCTTGTCGATGAGGACAAGGGTTGGTCTTAGGTTTATTTCGTCGACACTGGTTAAATGTCGAAGCAAGGACGTGGCTTATTAACAAGGATGTAGGATCCAAGTTCAAGAGTAGAGATCGACCGTTCTCGCCGATGATGGCGAGAGTCGAAAAGGATTTATTCGTCGGCGTATGCTACTGCCGAAACAAGGATGGGGTTGTCAACAGGGACGTAAGGTCCAAGTTGAGGGTAGAGATCGACCGATCTCGTCGAGGATGACGGGGGTCGAAAAGGATTTGTTCGTCGGCATATATCACTGCCGAAACAAGGATGGGGTTGTCAACAGGGACGTAGGGTCCAAGTTGAGGGTAGAGATCGACCGATCTCGCCGATGATGACGAGGGTCGAAAATGATGTGTTAAAGGATTTCCGGCGGGACTTTGATGATTGTCCCTTTCGGAGTTTTATTGGGTGGAGAATAGGAGAGGCGTTTGGGAAATTACCACTTTACCGACTCAGGCGCCCTTTCGGGTTTTCGCCGAAGCTAGCCCCCTCTTGCTTTTGCCCACGCGCCCTTTCGGGTTTTCACGTGGCGGGGTACCCGATTTTGCCTGCGACGCCCTTTCGGGTTTTTGCCATAGCCGGGTCATAGCCATTTTTGCACTTGTCCCGATGTGGGAGCAAGTCTGGCGGGGTATCTCTATTTTTAACCCCATTTTCTTTTCTTTTCTCTTCTTTTCTTCTTTTTTTTTATTCGGAATGCGAGCCGAGAGAGGGTAGCTTGATCAGGGTGAAATACCGCTAAGCAAGGAAAGGTAGCTTGATTAGGGCAGAGAGCCGCTAGCCAAGGAGAGGGTAGCTCGATCAGGGCAGAGTGCCATTGACCGATGAAAAGTAGTTTGATCAGGGCGGAATGCTGTTAACCTAGGAAAGGTAGCTTGATTAGGGCAGAATGCCGCTGATCAAAGAGAAGGTAGCTCGGTTAGGGCGGAGTGCCACTGAACCAAGGGAGGGGTAGCTTGGTTAGGGTGGAATGCCGCTAACCAAGGAAAGGGCAGCTCGGTTAGGGCGGAATGCCGCTAAACCAAGGAGAAGGTAGCTCGGTTAGAGCGGAGTGCCACTAAACCAAGGGAGAAGGTAGCTCGGTTAAGGCGGAGTGCCATTAAACTAAGGGAGAAGGTAGCTCGGTTAAGGCGGAGTGCCATTAAACCAAGGAGAAGGTAGCTCGGTTAGGGCGGAGTGCCACTGAACCAAGGGAGAAGGTAGCTCGGTTAAGGTGGAGTGCCATTAAACCAAGGAGAAGGTAGCTCGGTTAGGGCGGAGTGCCACTGAACCAAGGGAGAAGGTAGCTCGGTTAAGGCGGAATGCCACTAGACCAAGGAAAGGGTAGCTCGATTAGGGCGGAATGCCGCTAATCAAAGTGTAGCTTGATTAGGGCGGAATGCCGCCAAACCAAGGGGAAGGTAGCTCGGTTAGGGCGGAGTGCCACTGAACCAAGGGACGGGTAGCTCGATTAGGGCGGAATGCCACTAGCCAAGGAAAGGGTAGCTCGGTTAAGGCGGAATGCCACTAGACCAAGGAAAGGGTAGCTCGGTTAGGGCGGAGTGCCACTAGACCAAGGGAGAAGGTAGCTCGGTTAAGGCGGAGTGCCACTGAACCAAGGGACGGGTAGCTCGATTAGGGCGGAATGCCGCTAAACCAAGGAGAAGGTAGCTTGGTTAGGGCGGAGTGCCACTGAACCAAGGGAGAAGGTAGCTCGGTTAAGGCGGAGTGCCACTAAACCAAGGAGAAGTAGCTTGATTAGGGCGGAATGCCGCTAACCAAGAAAAAGTAGCTCGATTAGGGCGGAATGCCGCTAACCAAGGAGAAATGTGTTCTGACCGATCACTCGGGGTGTGTCGGCTGCGCCGCATGATACAGCTTAATGTATTTTCCGTTGAGGGGAGAGAACTGGATGACTCCTTTGTGGTCTACAAGGACGTAGGCACCCCCTTCATATACTCGGCGGACGATATACGGTCCGACCCAGTTTTCGACCAGCTTCCCTTTGGGGTTAGAGGCCATCACTTCTCTTCTTTTGACCATCACCAGATCTCCTTTCTTGAACTCTCGACCCTTGACTAACTTGTCAAAAGCACGGGCCATGCGAGCTTGGTAGAGTTAGATGTTTTGTTGCGCCTGGAGGTGTTTTCCTTCGAGCTCAGCGAGCTCTTCCAATCTTCTTTCTGCATTGGTCTGCTCACCACTGACTAATCCGTGCTGGATGGCAACTCGCAATGAAGGAACTTCAAGTTCAATCGGCACTACAGCTTCCGACCCATAGACAAGGGAGAAAGGTGAACAGCCGGTTGGGGTCTTGTAGATAGTACGATAAGCCCAAAGTGCTTCGTACATCCTTTCTTCCCAATCCTTTTTGTTAGACTTGACAGTCTTTGCCAATAGTGTGCACAAGGTCTTGTTAAAGGCCTCTGCCAGTCCATTGGCTTGAGGGTTGTAGGGGGACGATGTCCTCCAGTCAATTTTGTATTTGTCGGCTAGCCGGTAAACCTTCTGATTTCTGAAATGGCTGCCATTATCAGAGATGATTCGGCTGGGGATCCCGAACCGGAATATTACATTCTGCCGGAAGAATCTTGCAACTAGTTCTCCGGTCACATCTCTTAGTGCTACTGCCTCCGCCCATCTGGAGAAATAGTCTGTAGCTGCTAAGATGTATCTGCATCCTGATGAAGATGCTGGTAGTGGCCCTACCACGTCCGTGCCCCACTGAGCAAACGGCCAACTTGGCAGAGTGGGATGCAGTGGCACTGGAGGTCTCCTCGCCACATTAGCGTGTTCTTGACATTTCTGACAAGCTTTGGCAAACTTGCAGCAATCATCAAATATAGTGGGCCAATAATAACCCAGCTGATCCTGCATGAACTTCTTGCATCACCTGTCCCGCCTCTGCTGAAGACAAGCAACGGAGTAGGACTTTCCTTCGGGCATCTGCCATAATTCGGAACAAGGTCCCGCTTCTCATCTCGTAAGAATCCTTGATCCTCAGGAGCTTCATTCTCTGTTCCTTTTCTTTTGGAAGTTGCTGGTGTTGAAACCAGCGTAGGAGATGCTCTCGCCAGTCGGGCTGCTGAACCCCTTCGATGACTGCTACTTCCATCTCTTGTTCGTCGGCCAGAACCTCTGTTACGCTGGGACCTGTCGGCGGTTGATCACTGTTATATTCAGGCTTGTGTCTGGCGGGACCGCCAATGAACTAGCCAGCTTAGCGAGGGCGTCTGCCTGAGCATTCCGGCCTCGATTGATGTGCTTGATGCTGATGAAGTAAAATCTTGACATCAGGCGAGTTGCCAACTGGTGATAGGGGAGGAGCTCTTGCTTTCGCACCTCGAACTCTCCTTCCAGCTGTTTTATAACTAGCATGGAGTCTCCGAATGCTTCCAGCATCTGAATTCCCATGGACAGAGCAATCTGCAACCCGATTATCAGGGCTTCATATTCTGCTTCATTGTTTGTGCATTGTTTGTTTATGGAGCAGGAAGTATGCACCACTTCTCCTTCTGGGGACTTCAAGACTATGCCTGCTCCTGCTCTGACCCTGGATGACCCGGTAGCAGAGGTGTCAATTCTGGAAGCGCCATCAAAGTATAGCTGCCATGAGGAAGGCTGTACTTGGGCGGCTTCTAGGGTCTCATCCTCGGGAAGTTCCGGTTCCCATGGGCTTTCCCCGGGCACTGGGTGCTCAGCGAAGAAGTCTGCAATAGCTTGACCTTTGATGGCCTTGCGCGGTACGTAGGAGACATCAAACTCCATAAGGATTACCGCCCACTTGCCTAGGCGGCCTTTGAGTGCCGGCTGGGACATAATATATTTCAGGGGATCCTCCTTGGACACCAAGCTGATTTCATGCGACAACATATAATGCCGGAGCTTTTTGACTGCGAAGACTAGTGCCAGGCAGATCTTCTCAATATAAGTATATTTCTCTTCAGTTCTGACCAGTCTCCGACTGAGGTAATAGAGGGCTTGTTCTTTCCCTTCTTCATTATTCTGGGCTAGCATTGCCCCCAGAGAATTGTGTGTAGCTGCTATATACAGTATCAACGGCCGTCCTTTCACCGGTGCGCCCAATACTGGAGGAGTCTTCAGATAGTCTTTTAGCTTGTCAAAGGCTGTCTGGCAATCTTCATCCCAATAAAAGGGAACATCTTTCATCATCAACTTGTGAAAAGGCTGGCATCGCCCTGACAAATTGGAAATGAACCGCCGGATATAAGCCAGGCGGCCCTGTAGTGACCTCAGCTCGGAGATGTTCCTAGGTGGAGGTAACTCCTGAATCGCCTTGATCTTTGCGGGGTCTATTTCGATTCCCCGATACCGGATGATGAAGCCCAAGAATTTTCCGCTCGACACTCCGAACGCACATTTCATAGGATTCATTTTTAGCTCATGCTGCCTCAGCCTCTGAAAAACAATCCGGAGGTCTTGCAGATGATCTTCTTTTCTTCTGGTTTTGACCACCAGATCATCTATGTAGCACTCGACCTTGTGGTAGAGCAATTCATCAAAAATTTTGGTCATTGCGCGCTGATAGGTTGCGCCAGCATTCTTCAGTCCGAATGGCATTCTCTTGTAATGATAAATGCCTTTAGGAGTTCGGAAAGCAGTATGGACCTGGTCATGCTCCGCAATCCAAATCTGATTGTAGCCGGAAGACCCATCCATGAATGACAGGGCTTCATGGCCGGTTGTAGCATCAATCATGACCTCGGTTATTGGTACCGAGAAATCATCTTTGGGGCAGGCTTTATTTAGATCTCGGAAGTCAACACAAATCCGGATCTGTCCATTCTTCTTTTTCACAGGGACGATGTTCGCCAGCCATGTGGTGTACTGATTTTCTTCAACAAATCCCACATCAATGAGCTTGTCAACTTCAGCACAGATTCGGGTGATGAGCTCCGGCCTCATACGCCGCGGTGGTTGCTTCACCGGCTCGACTTCGAGGCTGATTGCTAGCTCGTGCTGTGAGACAGCAGGGCTTAGACCTGGCATCTCTTTATAAGTCCAGGCGAAGCAATCCCGGTATTCTAGCAGCAGCTGGATGTACAGCTCCCGTTCTTCTGGGGATAGTTGGGCACTGAGGAAAGTGGGCCTAGGGTCCTCCTCATCTCCCAA